>VYZT01042916.1:1915-21165 GCA_013400735.1 Pomatostomus ruficeps
AAAAAAAAAAGGCTGTCTGGAGTGGGTAGGGGAGAGAGTTTGAAGATGAAGGAAGACGTTTCTTTTAATGAGTTTGTTATTTAGATGACCTTTAAATAAGGGTGTAATCTTGGAAATGGAATCAAGATGTTTATTGCTGGCAGATCAGATTTCAGAATCGTGCTGAGTGTTAGGAGGAGGAGAGCCTGGGTAATTGGAAAGAAAGGGAAATGATTGAAGCAATAGTAGCAGAATAAACACATTTAGTGTACCCCAAAAGCTCACCTGCCCCTCTAACCTCACAGAAGTGTTCAGAAGTCATTTCATAAGTTCCTCAAATTGGGATAGAGCCTTTCAACACACTACGCTCCATTTATTTATGTAAATAACCAGTAAAAGGGTTGTAACTCGATGGGAGAGGTTTCAGTTTCATGTCATGGAAAATTTTGGGTTAGCAAGCCAGCTGATTTTCATGTGCTGTTGAACCTCTGGGAATCTGATAAACCTTACCAAGTGTGGTGTTTTTGGGTATGCTGATAGAACTCTAGCTAAGGTTTCATCATTGCTTACTTTGATTGCTTCAGATAACTCTCATTAAAACTTCTCTGTAGATAATAATTTATTAAAAAAAAAAAGGTGAAGTAAATGGTGATGCTGAAACACATTTGAAATTTGCAAATTACCTGTTTGCACTGCTCCAGCACAAGCTGTTGGAATTACTATTATATTTTATTTTTGTATTTGTTCACTACAGATAAGAAGGAAATGACACTGTCACTAGACAAACACACCTAAGATTCTTTTTTTCTGTGCAAGTATTAATGCTGATAAATGTGGAGACAAAAAAGATGAGTGCTGTAAATGGGTAGATGTATGCATATTTTCATTGTTAATGGCACTGTTCCTAATCATAAAATCCAAAGTGAAAAGTTCCTTCATACATCTTGTTTTGGGTGTTGGCAGCTTTCCATTGATATGCATCCTTATTCCTTATTAAATAAAAAAATATCCTTACAAAGCGTATGTAGCACCCAAACTGGAGTCTCTGGTTACTACACTATTGCAAACAAGAAGAAAAATTGCTGTAGTTATTCTGATGCCTGTTTAATCTTCCTTCAGAGAGAATAAAGACTTAAGGACATAACTGTAGAGGTTTGTGGCTAAAGTTGTCTGATATGTCCGTTACCGACATTTGATTTCATTTGTTAGAATGCTGCCAAAATTTTAACTGTTTTGGCTGAATTTTCCATGTCATGGAAAAGAAAAGGGATTTGTTTTCAAAGTTACTTCTAAACGGATTCATCTGTTTCCAGGATCATGTTATGGGAAAATACATTGATAGGCTTTTTCTTTTTTTTTTTTTTCTTCCTGAGAAACCCAGTGCCTTCAGTTCTTGGATTTTGCACAGAATATACAGACTAGCATTGGAGTTCTTGCTATTTTTAGCCCTAATATTCTCCTTAATAGGTTTTTCTTTAAGTAACAGGTTCCGTAGAGATGTTCCTGTGTCACTATGAAGTTGAAACAAGATTTTTCAGTGTTTCAAGTAGTATCTTTCAGAAAAAAATGACTATTTTATTGTGTTTTATTGTAATCAAGAAACACAACTCCCTGCCCAGAAACTCATAGAACGCCACCATTAATTGGGGTACAGTGCCACATCCTGAAACAGTTCAAACAATGATTAGGAATTGCATAATTAGCTGGAAGAGTGGGGTTTTCCTGGTAGAGACAGAGCTTTTGGGTTTGGATGTGGGTTTTTGTGGTTTTTTGGATAATGCAGAAATGACTGAAGGAGCAAGAGCTGAGAGTCGCTTGATGCACATGTCCGTGGAAGCAGCTTCAGTAGGGGCAGTAGGGAATAACTGCAAAAATAAACATTTTCAGTGTCAAAATATTTATTGCAACATGGGGAAGGGAAAACACAAACCAGTAAAATCAGTCATTAGATAAATACCGGCATGGGATCAGTGATTTTATGAGACCTTTTATAGTGGATTCTGGTCTTATGTTCACATGTAGCTCAGGTAAAAAGTTTTTTAATATTTCACCAAAAGTATGGAAAAGGTATAAATGGAAGGTTATTGAGAAGGCAATGGAATTTTCTAGACTGATTTTTTCCTACAAAGCTGTAAATTAATAATTGTGTTACTACTTCTGTAATGTAGAATAAAAGTTACCTGTGCCGTAGTAAAATGCTGGAGTCTCAGAGTTCCTAAGAGTCTACATGCCTGCTTTAAGAAAAGGTAAACAAAGAGTGAGACAGAAATAAATTAACTTGGCTTAAAGTCAAAGCATTGTTAAGGTACGTGGCAGGATTGCAGACACAAAATTGGAGGGAGAAGAAAGTAAATATAATTAAAATGTTATTTTCTCCCATTTCCAGTTACCTGTCTTCTTTTGTTATTCATATACACTTGTTGAAATTGCGTGTAAATGATTGATTGACTCAACGAGCTCATTGTAATAAATTATGTTTGATGTGCTATCTTGAAAAAAATCTTTTGAAATTCGGTCTCTTTTCTTTGTCTGCTGACCTTGTGGCTTTTATTATCTTGTTTCCCATCTGTCTGATTCCGTCATAATCTGAGCATAACTTTTCAGACCTTAATGCAGCTCTCTTTTTGTTCTGATTTAAGTAAGCCTGTAACACAAATACGGGATTTGGCCATCAGCAGTAATACTAGAAAGGAATGTTGAAAAGTGCGTTCCCTTTACCGATGTGAAATAAAGAATCGCTTCTCTGGGGCTGTTTGATAATACACATTTACAGTGCACAGATCTGTCTCTGCCAGCGAATGAACACAGAGATGTCTGTATCGTATTGCATCTGCTTTAATGTTACAAGTTCAAAGGTTACTTTCAAGGATTATTTCTTAATTAAAGGAGAAAAGAAATGGGTCTATAAGGTTTCAGGAGAGCAGTTTTAACTATAGATTTAAAAATGCTTAGCTGAGTGTGTCATACAGATGTACCCAAACTCCAGTTGGAGAGGTTGATTGTGTTATAGATATTTCTACTCCAAGAAGTGTCTCTAGCAGTGAGGTCCTGCGTCTTGAATTACAGAGGAATTTGGAGAAATAGACTTACATTGTTACAAACTTTTCTTTCCCTAAGGGGTATAATATCTAAAAACGTTCATTTGGGATGTCTTTTTTTATGCTTATAGTTCAGCAGTTTGCTTAACAGCCGTAAGATAGAGGCAGATAAATTCTTTGTGCTCTTTATTAATGACATAAATTGTATATGCTGAAAGGTTCTTTTGGACAGTGCTTTTCGTGGGACTAAATCTTTGGGGAGACCAAGGAGAACGAACTGAGCCAGAGAAAAGGGAGGAAAGTGTGGTAGTCCTGGGAAAGTGGAACAGTTTCACGGGACAGTAGAAACAGAATCGTCTTCTGAAGTTTGCTGAACTCATCAGAGAGTTATTATGAACATGGCAAAAGGCCACACAATTCACTCAACCGTGTATTTTTACATAAAACACAAAACACCCATATATTTACTTTGATGTGGTCTGTATAAGTTCATTTGTTTGGTGATGATACCACTGCTAATAATTCACTTTGTCTGGCTAATTTAACTGAAAAAGGTACCCAGATGAGAGAAGGGAGTCAAAGGAAGCCAAAAGCTTTACTAAGCTCTGACTTCCCTGGCATTTTTGGTCTCTAGCTACTGAAACAAGTCTGAAGCAGATGCTTTAGTGGTGCAATTTCAGTATCTAGTGAGCATTAGGTTTTAATCCCTTCTTTCCAGGTGTGCTGTGAACAAGTGCTGTGGAGAAATCTAGATGTGTGGTTTTCTTCCATTACTGAAAATATTACATTCATCTCCTCAAGGAAGCTGAAGCGATTTGCAGCACTGAGCTAAGAAGATAGATTTTTAGGGATAAAAATTTGTGAAGAATTTTGTTTTTGAAACTCCAACCCCTATTTGTATAGCATAGAACATAGAAACCAATGGATGGAGTGAAGTACTGGCTCAATTACGTTCAATGTCAATATTTTGGGATTTCTGTTCCACTGGGTTTGAATTCACTATGTCCTAAGTTGGATATAGCATTTCCTGTATGGAAAATGTGGAAAGTTAAATGCATATTCAGGAGTCTTTAGGAGTAAAAGCCAGTTGTAATGGATGCATCTCACCTGCCAGGGGAATCCGTGTGTAACCTGGCAGCTGTGTAGTGTTGCATACAAACACAGAAGAATATCTAATTAATAACATTTCATCATCACTGCAGAGCCATTTGCTGGGGTAGGAAAAGTGTCACTGTGGAGTGTGACTCCAAATGGAAAAGTGGCAGGAACGGTGGGTCAAGGCTGTCTGTGACTAATGAATGACACACTCCTGGAACTCATTATCTCTCTAATCACAACGTGTTTCATTCTATATTGCTGAGCAAAGTTGCAAACTAGGAAAAAAAGTTCTTTCTACATACTCTCAGTTCCATTTCCATAACTGCTGACATTTTCCTGGGGACCAAAGGACAGACGTGGTTCAACATCTTAGACAAACGAAGCGACACTGGGCTATAAAAAGCTGGAGCTGAAATCCAACTGCAAAATATTTTTCAGCAGTACTCAGTAATAAGGAATTGTATTTGTAGTTAGTATATACAAATATAATTTTTGTCAGTAGTTGATGCTTATTTGCTATATATTTTCTTAGGTTTTCTGCTGCACTAAATCACTGCATCCATGATTTGCAGTTAAATATTTTCTTTAAATGTGACAGTGACACCTTCACATTGTCTTTTCAGAATGTATGGAGAAAGAAGAAAATGAAATTTTTTTTTTCCTGGAAATTCTGATATAATTAATTCATAATTGGAATATGAACGGTTGACTCTGAATTAATGGTGTGGTTTTTTGTAGATTAGACTGATTAGTAGGTACAGAGTAGTATAAACACTTTGACCATCAAAGCAAATGGGAGAAATATGGAAAAAACCAGTATTTTTGGAAAAAAAAA
This sequence comes from Pomatostomus ruficeps, assembly GCA_013400735.1. Classification (NCBI taxonomy): domain Eukaryota; kingdom Metazoa; phylum Chordata; class Aves; order Passeriformes; family Timaliidae; genus Pomatostomus; species Pomatostomus ruficeps. The sequence goes on from VYZT01042916.1 coordinate 6,866, forward strand.
ATTGTGCACCTGCTCTGCTGTTTAGACAAGCACTTGCAGTTACTGGTGCTGCTAATTAATGGAATAAAAGAAATGCATTATGTCTGATGAATTGGTGATAACCTTCCACGGTAACTGCCGTGCTTTATTGTGTTATTGGCTTCGGGTACCATCACACACTGCGTTCCCTCAAAGCATGAAGAATAAAGATTATAACAGAACCACTGCTTTTCTTGCATTACTGCATCACAAAAGTTCACCTCTTTTCCTAGGATATAATCAGGCTTACGAAATACGTAATAAAACTCTCTCATTCTGGTTCCTAAGTTAGCATGCCATATTTTCCCCTAAGCTAATATTTTTCCAGTTCTGTCTGACTAATAACTTCCTAAATCTCTCCTTATCTTCTAATGACAGATGATTTATCAAGGCCTACCACTTAATTAACATTACAGAACATGTGGGGAGCTGAAGAATTCAGAAGTATTTTCCATAGCTTGGACATGTAAAATGAGAAGCATAGGAGAAAATGAAAAGATAATCTCGTAACTGAGAAAAAGTCTTTGTGATTTAAGCTTGGGATTGAGGTTCAGGAAATGGTGAGTTCTATCCCACAAATCCATCATGCTTTCCATCAGACAATGCTGCTGCAGTTGAGCATTTTGCAAAATATTTAGGGTAGCACTCTCTTATCTCTCAGGGTAGTTTAATGCTACATATGTCCAGCATTGCTGGTGTTATAAGTAACATATTAATTTTTGAGTTGATTGAGTTGTACTTAAACAAGCACTTCTGTGATTTGGCCGTAGCCTGAGTTTTTCCATCAGTAAAAAAAGTGTACACAATATATAATATCTAAAAGACACTTTTGTGACATAAATATGTTAACTTACGTATCTAAAGCACATAGAAAGAAATCTCAGAGAAGTTGTCAATGAAATTTCAGCTTTCCTGAATACCATACTTTTTCTCCATTTCCAGGTTGCATGTCTCACTCATGTAGCAGCTAATTACCTTAATTGCAAAATTGAAGCAAAGCGCTGGGGTACTGCTCATGGGAGCATTGTTCCATATCAGGTAAGCAGAAATCATCAGGGCTTTTTCCCTTCGAATTCATTATTTTGTGTATTACGAGACGGAGAACTGACTTTTCCCATGACCTGCAGTCTGCAATGTGTCTGTGTCCAGGTATGACAAGGTTCTGTTGTTCACTGTCATTTCTGCATTTTGCATATTTCCGCAGCAGCAGTGGATTAGTAACAGAACACTGGAACAGATCAAAGGTGTTTGCTGAAACTGGATGACTGTAAAGCTGCCACGATGCCTTGATGGGTTTTCACCTCACAGAGAAACCTTTTCTTTTTTTTTAAGGGTTACCTGACTTCCATTCCATTCAGTTATAAACTGAGATTTTGAAATCTTTTCTGTCTGAATTTTGGTGATTTTATTTTGTGAGTTTACAGAGCAGTCTAAATGACCAAGACAATCTGGCAGTGCTGCATATTTGTATTTTTCTGTTGGTTTTGCTACAAATCACTGCCCCGGTGAGACAACAGGTTGACAAAAGGAATTAACCAGAGCTCAGATTTCCTCAGCAGAATTCATACTCTGCTACATCTAATGAAGGGTTGACATTCCTTAAAATAACATGACCTTCATCATGTTATAAACAAGCGCAGGAAAAAAAAATCTCACTGCAGGTTTTGTCTTGCTTTTTACCAGGACGGTAAACTCTCCTAGTAAACAAAATCTTTGTTCTTTCCTAGCTGTTTGTTTTGTGTTCTTGGATGGAGGTCATGCCTTTATAGAGACTTGAGCCTATATTTAATTTTAAAAACTCTTTATTTCATATTTTTTGGCATTTCTTATCAAATAGTCATCTAGCTAGGTGGAGCCTGTATTTCTTATTTTATGTCCAGAGTCCCTTAAGTCTTGAGAGGGGCACTTTCCAGCATTTCTCTCAGAGAACTGCACCCAGACACTGCTGAGTTGTCCTACCCTCTCCTTTCTTTTTAGAGAAAGTGAGGAAAATTTAGTGTATGGTCTTCCCGGTGGTGAAGATCGTGGTGATCAGAATTGAAAGCTTTGCTGCTTGTGACCATAAACTCTGAAGCAGAAATGTTCCACTGTTATGCAGAACCCTCTTACTGGTCACAGCCAGGCCTCCTCAGGTCTGAACCCACAATGAGCTGGTTTTGTAAGGACTAAGTCTCCTTGATCTGGGAGTGTTTTTCCAACACTTGCCACTGCATTATCAACTGTCCTGTTAGGAATGAGCTGCACCAGGTGGCAGATGGTCTCAGAGCAATGGCAAGGTGGGCTGGCTCTTTCTGCAGGAATGAGTATCGCTCCTGCCGGCTTTCTTAGGACGCCTTCCCAGATAACTGCTGCCCAAAGACTGAGCGACCCCAGTGTCCCAGACCGCCTTTGCTGCAGGGGTGGTGACACCAGGAGGGCACACGTTGGCCCCACCAGTGGGAGCTGGGTTTAGCGTGGAGTGGGGGGTGATGAAAGTCGTAGGAGATCCGAAGACAAAAGGAGGGACTCCAGGTGTGAGCGCACTGTGGTTTATTCCACCACAATGCAATCCTCAGGGACCGGAGCCCCGAATAGCTCGGGACATCGGGTCTTAAGGTGAGCAAACAGCCAATTAGGTGAGGGTACAGGGGAAGGGTTAGGGAGGGTCCAGGGTTACAGAGCCAGTAACTTGAGGAATGGGAAGGACAGGAGGATGAGCAAGGAGGGAAGAACAAATCATTAACTGAATACCGGAGAACTTACTAGAACTTGGGGAGTATATAGAAATTAACTGACAACTGGATATCCAATGAGGAGACTCGGAGGTGGGTTTGTTATAACTTGGGTCACACCACAGTGATGTCCGTTCCCCGGGGAAGCCCTCCAGCTCTGGGAGTTCTCCACCAGAGCTCCTTTTCTTGGGTGGTACATTCTGGGGCTTTCAGGCCTTTATTATTTATACGCACCACCCCGACAAATGAGTTTAGCCCTGTGGTGTTCCCATCTCCAGTGCTGCTGGTGCTGCAGTGCTGGGTGTGTTTTCTGGAACCAGCCGCTGGAACCAGGCACCCATCACCCAAGTATTTACAAGCTGCTGTGTTTCTCTGATGTGACCTTTTGGTGCAAGCCTTTCTGAACTTTACTGTGTTGAAAGTATAAAGCAGATCTGAAGTATCTGAAGTTTGTATAAGCAAACCCAAAAAACCTGGCTAAACCAAATATTTTATCTTCACCATATGGCATTTGGCTGAAGAACTGAAACTTGCGTTCTTTTATGTCCTTTTGGCCTTTGTTTTTCCACAGTCAAAGTGAAAAGCATACACTGAGTACCCTTTGTTTCTGTTCTCACAGACAGCTCTTTAGATCTAAGAGATTTAGCTGGTTTTTGATTTAATCTAGATTAATCATTATGGAAATAACTACTTTTTTTGAAAAAAAATTCCTAATAAAACTATGATTCTTGTGTTTTTGTATGCTGTTCCTGTAGAAGGTATTAGAAATATTACCTCAATATTATAAACAATTTTAGTCTGAATTTTCTTGTTCACAAACCAATAATTAGGTTGGATTTTTTTATGGGTGGGATTTTGTGTGTATCTGTTTCTGGCTTAACATTGCATCAGCTAGCATGGTTGCAATTGTGATTGTAATAAGAAAATAGGAATATTTTGGGGTTTAGAGGGTTTTTTTTCCCCCTTTACTAACGTAAGTTATACTTAGATTGCAGAGCTCTTCATAAACTTGAATTAACCCTCACTGTTGCTATTGTACCAGTTTTATATTTTTCCCACAGCTCATTTGTAATATAGTAATTAGTAATATAGAACAGAACTCTGAAACCTGACTTTCATTCCTCATTCTACTTATTTAATGCACTCTTTTGCTTCCTAAGCTAATGACTGTCACAACACTAATTTTTACAAATGGTTTTTTTTTGTTTCAAGATATTTTATGCAAATGAACTATAATTTGTTCAAATAATGAAAAACACATTTCAGAAAATTGAGTTTCACAACAATTAGATGGTAGCAAACTGTTGGTTGTTTCTTCACATGCCCTTTATTTTGTTTTCTTTTGCTGTATTTTGAGTGTTTATACAGGTAATAAATTATGAAGTGATAAGGAGCATGCAATCCTGTAAAAAGTGTCAGATTCTGTTAAAACTTGGAAGATTGGGTAAACATGAGATCCTCTTACAGGTATTAAAAAGACAAAATCAAAATAACTTACCTCATCTTTCAGTGTGAGAGATGTCCGATCAGAGTCACACTAGAGTACTGACCAAAAGAATAAAAAACCCTGTTAAATCATCCCAAATATGTGCATAAAAATCTCCTTTTTTTTCTTACAATTGTTACAGTAAGTGTTCTATACTGAAGGCTGTGGTAGCTTTTATTGCATTGCGCTTCACCTGAATAAATTTGTTCAAAATATCTTTGCAAATGGCTCTATTTTTTTTCTATTTACAAAGTCAAATTTACTTTTGACTGTATCTCTGTGATTTCACTGAGTTTTTCCCTATTGCTTCTTGACTGAAAAACTAGCAGCAGAATTTGTCCCTGGATGTGTTGTCTGGATTGATCTTTATTACTTTTCTTTGTATTTAAAAACGTGAAAAATTAAACATTAATGGCAAGATGGGGTTTCTCCTTCCTTTAATTAACATCTTTGAAAATCTGTTTCTGTTCTGGTCTGAAATGTTAAGTTTGGTGTGCAAGGGCTTTCATATTCTCAAGGTTTTTCTCATTTGCTGGCAATGTGCTGACTCTGATGTGATCATCTAAAATGAGTTTTCAGTTCTGTGTGCTCATTACCAGAACCCAGAGGAAAGGGGTTGAATGTCTTTTGAGCATGCACTGTCTCCCGGGGTTCCTGTAAAACTCACTGTGAAGCTTCACCACCCATTTTCAGTGGAGGTGAAATTTGCCATGTGCCACAAAGATGAAGGACTTGAGATTCTTGTCAGCCAAAATCAGAAAGAGTTTTTTGAGTCCTGAAACTTCATGGGAAGTTACCCATGTTGAGCATCTCTGCTGTTTAATCAGAGCAGTGTACTGTGAATAGGTCACTCCTGTGATAGTTCGTGTGGTCGGATCCCAGTTTGCTTGGGTTCAAGTGTTAAAACACAAACCTCGAGTTCTGGGCTCTGTCTTAAATATAATTAGTACATTTTTTTAAAAACAGTTTCTATCATGAGACACCTTGTTTATCAACAGCTGCTCCGTGATTATCCAGAGGAAATCAGGGCTTAGAAGCATCCGGTTTACATGATGGTGCTGAAGAGTAAAGTTCTTTCTGTCTTTCACTTGGGGTGCTGAGGTCTTCCCTCGTTCTAGTGGTTCCAGCAGTGTGGCTCTCCTGCCTGTACCATGCACGAGATCTGGACAGCCCCATTTTCATCTTTCAATTGGCCCACTTGGAATGAATTCTGCTGAGAAAGTCGATCTAACTGGAATGTTTAGGGGCTGTTTCCTGTGCCAGCTGATCCCGCTGCCGTCAGACACCCTGGGCAGCTGCGCGGTGCTCTGAGAGACAGACTCTCAGCAAAAGGGATAGGGCTGTTTCCTCCCGGGCCATCGTGATGGAAGTCTGTTTAGAAAACTGAGAAACCAAGTTCTTGCGGATATCCAATGTATATGGTATTATTTTTGTTCCGGAATTGGTCCTAAGACTCACAGGGTTTTCTCAAATATAGTTCACTATATTCTCAGAATGTGCAAAGGGCACATCCATTCTGAACAGAATTTGAAAACATTCAGTAAAGAAATTATTATTTTAACCAATTACCTTTGCTGTTGACTGACCCATGCATTGTAATAACTCATCAGAGTTATTACAAAAACCAATGTTTTTTTGTGTTAGAGCATCACTTAGATTCTTTAAATACCAACTTCTGTTTGTGCCACGCATAAAATTTCCTTCGTGTGAGGAAACTATCTCGGTGTCAAAGTCAGTTGAAATGTGTTATGAAAATCAAAGTATGAGCTCACAAGAAAGTGAAAGGCATGAGGTATTAGGCAGATGAGTACAGTCTTAGATAAAATATCTCTGCATTATTTTTATCATCTGCATCTCATACTTTTTGGTCATAGAATTTCCTACTGCCCAGGAGTCTTACAAAGAAAATCCCACACACGTCACTCCTGTCTCATCCCAGGAACAGAGAAATGCAATTATTGACCCGATTCATCTGGCAGAGATGCTTTTCACACAAAGGCACCATGTGCACCAATTTTTCAACTCAGCTCTAGAGAATCTCTCAGAACTTCAATCTCCTTTTTTTTTTCTTCCTTTCAGTGGAGAGGACAGCAGAATAATGTCAATCATTTAGAAATTTCAAACTCCTTATTCCATGGAAGAATGGTGATATGTACTCATTTTCTTGTCGGTCTTTATGTGGTTTTATTGGATACTTCTGCAGTTAATGAATCTTGGAATCAAAAGCTACAAAGAATAGAACTTTGATTATTTGCAAAGTTTTGTTTTGTGCATGAGACTCTCCTTAAATAAATTCAAGATGGAAGAAAATCTTTCTGCTCTCTATTAGCCCAGCCTAGGAGAAGATGGAATTTTTGCACAGGAGAAGTAAAATACAGATTTGTTGGGGCTTGGGCAGAGTGGGGAAGTTTTAAATTCAGGCAATGCAAGGTGACTCTTCTTACTCTGTGAGCATTATCTACATAATACTCACCTGGACTATTTAGACTTCCTTGGGGGCCCATTTTCCCATGTTTTTCTTCTAAGCAGTGAAGCATATATACCACTCGACATGAAAATTAAATGTATTCACAGATCAACTACATAGAAACTTTGTGTTCTCAAGCAGCTGAGCATGTTCTCTCGTACCACATGGAGAATATTTCCAAAGAACAGTTTGGCCATCCTCGTGATAAATGTCTTTACTCATATGATGAATACCCAATGCTTTAGTGGCCTTGATCTACTTACCTATATCTTTGTTTTTTAACTATTTGCCTCCTTTATACCTTTATCTTACAAGGCACAAGAAAGAGTGGAGCCAGAAAAACACCATTATGTGCCATAATGGATTCTGTAAAACAAGAAAACAAACATATCATTTGCAGGACTTCTTCCCTTTCTTTCTTTTTGAACAAGTTTCTATTTGTAGATTTCCTTACTCGGTTTTTTTCAGAAGTTTCCTACTATGGTATGATGAGATTAACCACTGACTGCACCAACGTTTTGGTCTTACTGTGATTATAGAGGACGGGAGTTGGCACTCTGCTTGGGAAGAAGTCCTGGAGTTTGGATTCTCTTCCTTGCCATTTCAGTAATTGAAAGAGTATAGTAATCATCTGTGGCAATCTCTGTAGCAAGCTGCCCGTTTATGAGTAATTAATTCCAGTTATTCAAACCTGACAACATTCTGGTGATAATTTTGTGGGGATTGTCCTCCAGTGGATTGTCGAGCCTCTCTCCTGGCAGAGCAGCTGTCTGGAAACCAGCTCAGTGGGTTTGCCTTGGGCAGTTTTAGAGATGCTCTCAGTGTGTGATATGAGATGTGGTTATAAATTCATTCATATATATGAATTTATACATGCTGTCCTGTCAAAGACAGCACTTTAAAGAAGCTGACTTTGTGTGCACACAGACAGCTTCTACCTGTACCCAGGGAATGTTCGGATTAAAATAAAATGCATTTTTAATTGAAAACACAACACTGTTTTTTTCCTGAGGGAAATCCTCCTGCACCTTTTCATTTTAAGCAATGCCTGCAAGATATTTTAAACGTCTCTTATACTTTGAATTTTCAAAACAGATGTGAATTATTGATAAGGAATGATAGTTGACAAATGAGACAGTCTCATTTTTGATCTGCTCCTGGAAAATGTCACAGACTGTTCTTGTATATGTACTTGCATAAGTGTTTCTACTGTCATATTTATTTAAACTCATTTGAACTGAATGCACATTAAGATTATTCATCTGTCACTTGTCCATGGACAAATGAGAAGAACTCTGATTAAACTAGGACAGGAATACAGGTGTGCTGATGTTCAGTGTCATTTAGTGGATGTTTGTCTTTTAGATACACTGTTAATTGTTTCCTCTGCAGTTGCCCGTTGCTGGGGTGCGGGATCTATACACACATAAATAGGTGCTTGTTTTCACTCTGTGAAGCTTGTGTCAGTTTTGGTCAGGCGGAGTTGATTGTTATGGAAGGGTATGTCCACTAGATGTCATTCATGTAATCCGGTTTTTGTTGCAGCATTTCTGAAAAGCCTTGTAGGATGGTGGCTACAAATCACCAGCATTTTTCTACACGCAGTGCTTTTGACTTTATATATGTGTGGCATGTTACAAAATAATATTCCGATTGTCTCTGTGATAGGTTTGATGCACGGCTTAGCCTGGAACTCCTGTCTTTGCCTCTTTTTCTTCCAATAGCTTTCATTGTTGCGTGAGTAGATGTGTTATATAAGAGCACCCAGGTGAGCTGCGTGTAGCTGGTAACTCTGCAAGGAGACATGAGTGTAGAGGCCAGGGCATTGTGCCCCGAAGGAAAACAAAAACATCGTGTGATTAATATCATTCCACCCCAAATGCCATCTTCTCTAAGCTCTTTCTAACTAAAAGAGCAGTTCTTTAGAAAAGTGCATGTCTCATTAGGGAAGGGAACTCAAATTTCAGAAACTCACACAAGTGGATTTATGTATCTTTGCCATAAAACTGTGCTTAAATATCAGAGGGATTTAAATTAAATCACTTTAATCTATCTTAATTAAGATACCCTGTATGTGGACAAGTCAGAAGTGCATCTGACACTCCGTTGGGTGGGCTGATAGGATCTGTACTGACCGATGTTAGCAGAGAGTCCTTTCACCCCTTGCCTCCCTTCGCCCGTCTTTGAAGTGTGGCATGGGCTGGTAGCTTCTAGACAGCTTCTGGGAAGCCAGATCCGTGCTCCCCTTGAGGAGCCACTGCTGCAGCCCTGGCCTGTGATCTTTCCCACTTTCAGCTTGGAACGCTACAGCGAAACTGGAAGCTGGAGATCACAGCTTCCTCCAACCTCCGCTTCCCCTTCCAGATGGAATAAAGAATTTCTCTGCCCTGTGTAGTCAGCCAGAGGGCAGGATGGGGAAGTGATAATCCTCTTGGAATGAGCACTTGCATGAAAAATGATAAATGCTACATTGCACGGGGATTAACACTTGCTTATGAACTTGCTTTTAATGGAGTGATGCTTCTCTTTCAGCAATGTGAAGGTTCATTGTACTTGTAGACCTGATTAAGAACCTTTACCACTGTTCAGCCAAAAGGGAACCATCTGCCACCAGAAACATAAAGCTGTTCAAAGCTGTTTCACTCTTTTGCATATTGTCCTCAAGAATGTAAACCACTTACTTTCACATAGCATTCACTTCCCTAAAGAAATGCTCGTTCCCTGCATCTCATCACAACATTCTTCTTTCTCCCAGCATGGGAATTGCATTTTTGCTCACATTTAATGCATCTGTTTGAAGTCTGTGCTTTATGTCCGTGAAACTCTGAAACAGGACTATCCAGAGCTAGTTTAATGAATGGAGGTGCTCTATAAATGGCATCTATTTTCATTTCTTTGATGGGAGAGTTTGCGTTATCCAGTGAGGATGTTCTCAGAGGAGGTTGGTCTGTGGGTGAAGTTTGTGAAACTTGTTCGGTGTCTCTAGATATATTTGATATTAAGCACTGCTTCATAAAGATTTGGTGCACGACCTGATTGATACTTTGCAGAATGACCCCTTTTTTCTCGGTGAGATGACATGTCATTAACCTCATTAAGTTAATTTCCAAACGCTGATGTCTGCTAATAAATTGGGTATGGGCTAGATTGTTTTCTCGAAAAATATTGCCTTTCTGCTGCACTAAGGTGAGCTCCTTAAGGAATCACCACTGTGGTCCTGCAGTGCACTGTTGCTCCTGGGAATTTAATGGGAAGGGTTGTCAGAGGGCTTCTATTCTATTTTCAAAAATGACTTAAGAACTTAAGAAGTATCAGCATTGAAGATTTAAATGCTGAATCTACTCATGAAGATAAGCTTTAACCGTGCAGTGCTTTTTAATGTTGTTTCTCGTGCCCTTTGCTACGTTTAGATGTAATGTTGTATGATGCTAAAACAGGTATTTTTACTAATGCTTTCCCTAATAAAATTTGATGGCAAAAAACCTTAAAAATTGTAATCTAAGGCTTTGTCTATTATTAAATCACTATTATTACCAAAATTGCTTTGATTTCCTTACTTTTTAATAAGTAGGAATTCAGTTGTACTGAGAAGGATAAGGGTGAAGGTGACAGAAAAAAGTTTTAAAAGTAGTTCTCTGTTTTTACAAAATCATATTTCCTGACCATCACGTAAAACATGCAGTATTCACTGACTGGAATTTACTCTTTTAATACAAATTAAGCTGGAGAAATTGATCTTACATCTGTATCCCCAAGGGAACCTCAACCGGTTCTACTCAGTCTACACCTTCACCTTTGTTCACTTATATCTGGGATAGTTTTGACAGATGTTTTTTCCAATTTCTGTTCACCAGAAGTTTCGCAATCCTTGCTACAATCTTGTTTATGTCGTTTTCCATGCCCACTGAGAGGAGTAAAAGAAATAGTTCTGTTTTCGATAAGGGAGATGGAACCTGGATTTAGGAATGGGGTTTGGTTATGTAGTTAGAGTGGTGTGTTACGGCAGCTGATCACCATGTTGCGTCTAGCAAGTTTTTACATATGTAAATATATGCACAGCTCATCTCCACTGTTCTTATTCCTGGATTATGTGAAGTCAGTTAATTCGTGTTTCCCCCAAGGTTGTGTTTTTTAAACCTCTTGTATCTTTTTGATTTTATTTCTGATACGGTTTCCATTTTGATCACCTCTTCACGTGGCGTGTCCTGATCTAGCAAGTGTCTTCAGTGGATTCTTCATGTTTCTGAGGAACTCAAAGAGCTTTCAGAAGCATTTAAGGCACCCGAGAAGAACATGCTTTAGCTTTTTCACAGCAGCACATTGCTGTATCTCCTTCAGCTCAGGTGTTCTGGTGCCAGGGAAGGAGAACAGCTTGCAGTTCCAGGCCTGAACTTTGCTGATTACTTACCAGCTGCAACTTCCTTTTGATTTCCTGATAAAAGGTTCTTGGGCTTCCGTTGGCTGTGTTCCATGATTTTGGTTTTGTTTCACTGTGGATCATTTTGCAGAGTATTTGTCAGTCACCAGTTACACCGGTGACGCCAAGTCCAGTGAAGGCTGCAGAAGTGAGGTCACTGCTGGAGTGACCTCTGAGCCTGAGGCAGCAGAAGCCAAGGCACTTGTCTGACTGTGATCTCGGTTTATGTCAGCTACAGCAAGTTGAGGGTGCTCACATTTTGAATGAGGATGTCCCTGTGTGGTTTGATGAACTTTTTAATTTTTGGCATGTCAGTTTTACATCGCCATCTGTCTCTTCCTCGGTGTTTCGAGGTAGATGAAGCTTGAGATTTCAAAAGGCTGTAACAATATGGAAGACCCAACTTGTATTTCATATTTTGTGTTTTATATTTTCTATATTTTGTGTTTGAGAAAGCCACCAGGGTAAAGAGGAGAGGGTGAATTATCTTAGTGGAAGGGCCATTCTTCTCTAGATAAAAATAAAAAGCAGACACAAGGTTATCCTTTAATTTGCTGTCAGTTAATATTAGTTGTGCTTCGTGTGGGACGGCCATAATAATAAACAAATAGGTAACTGATGTGACTTCAAGTAGAGAAACATTAGCTGAATCTCTGGAACAGTGAAATCCTAACAGAAAGACAAGGATATGAAATACTACAAATACAGATGTTAGTCTGTGTGATCATGTCTCTTCTAATCAGAGACGAGTTTTTAACCCTGCCAGATTTCTCCTTGGCATATGTGGTTACGGTAGAGTCCAGAGAGTTTTGACCATGAATAATGGTTGTAACAATGCAACAAAGGCTTTTGTAGCATACACAATTATTAACTTAGCTCATTGGGACAGAGGCTGCGTTTTAATTTGGCTTGAGGCTTAGAACAATGGACCCCGAGTCTTATTTTAGTGCTTCCACAAAACCAGGAATAATCTTTTCCTCTTTTGTGTACAAGCTTACAGGATTTTATTTGAGGATTTTAAATATAGGACTGACTGGCTTGAAGTAATTCTATGATTTCCCTTTTTTTTCCTGATGTTGCCCATTTCTGCACACCCAGCTGACATTCAGCACTTTGTCAAAGTTGGGAGATAAACGGGAAGTATAAATGACCATCACATGACTGGTGAAATTAGGAAATAATCTGAGATTTGTGTAATACCTACAGTGTTTACTGATGTATTTAATCCATGATTGATGAGGAAGGCCATGGGCAGGAACAGTATGGATATTTGTATTAAGAGTCTGATCAGGTAGCTCATTTAAGAAAATGTTATTAGTGATACCTCTTAGCACTCCTGCATAATTATGCTATATTTTCACTGTTACCTTTTCAAACTCCTTGGAGATTCTTAAGTAATTTATTTCCTGCCATTTAACAGTTTTGAGTAATAATGATGATGAGAAAACAGTTAAATCGTTTCTTTTTTCAAGTACCAGGTGCTGAAAGCAACTGAGAATGCCAGTGGTTTTCACAGTGGTTTCCTGTGCATCTTGTGCAAGCTTCTTCAAACTTGCATTGTATAAATCGTTGTCAGATTAAAAAAAGATAAAATAAATGATTTGTGTTCAGGAGATTGGACTGAAACTAAGAAGTGTAGTTCTATGTTTGCTTGCAAAATAGCTGTGTTATTTCCGGTTTGGGTGTTACTTGCAACCTCAATGTGATGCTGATTTTTGGGTGAGTGCTCCCAATCCATTTTTAATACAAGGTAGAGCAGTTTCTTGAAATCACTAGAGCTTTCTCTTATTCTCTGTACCTTCCTTTTGGAACACGTCAGTTTTGTGGCACCCAGAACCAAATGCAGAATGTTACTCCACTTCCAGTTTGATCATCCTGAAGTACAACAGAAAGAATATTTTGTGAAACTTGTGGCTTCTGCTGATGATCTAAAACGCCACTTTAATATTACCTTTCTGTTGCAAAGGAGCCTTTTTTAAAAATTCATATTCAGTTTGTGAAACATGTAAATTCTGGATCCTATTTTCTTGCATGTGAATTACTCATGGTATTGAATTCCTCGTGCCTAATTGTAGAATCTCCCGGCTGATTTTCCTTGTTGAATTTTATGTTATTATTTTTTTAATTCAGTGGCTGTGTTTGCACATTTCTAATCTCTAGTATCTCACTTGTGTCCCCAAGGTGCTCGTGCGTAGCTTCCTTGGACTCTACTGCAAGGATTCTAGAAAAAAATCTTAGCAGTTCATGTCTAGCATTAAATTAGTGTACCAGGCCCTGACAATTATGAGTGGCATAATAATAATAATGATAATAATAATAATAATGATAATAACAACAACAATGACATTTGTAAAGAAATTATGTCTTCTTTATTCATGTACAAGTCTTCTGATTCCACCCCTCCCTTTTTTCCCCCCAATATTATGAGTTCAAAAAATTGCTTTGGTGGAGAAAGAAGGAAGACAGCTGACTCCTTCACTTAATTACCCAAGCTGACTTGGCAGCATGCTAGACTTTGTCTGTCCTCCATTTTAATAAAAGCTCACTCTCTTATTTGGTTTTTGCATCTTTGATTTCAGTTCCTTGAGGGAATCAAAACCCTGTTCGTGATTTAGCGTGACTTTACTGTCCGGATGTAAACGGTGTTTTTTTGGTAATGTGTATCAGGCTCACCAGACTCATCAGTAATGTATCAACTCATCAGGACTTGGAAGGGAAGGCAGCTTCTCCCCGAAGCTCTGAAAATACTGAAAGCAAAAACTGCTGATAGTTTTTGTTTTAGAGCATTTCACGGCCTTTAAGCCAGCTTGATGATTTTTGGGAGATGTGAGTGATTCTGACTATGTGGCTTGGCATAATGCAATCACTCACGGTACCATCTGCTGTAATTCCATCAAGAGATGCTCCCTTGACATTCCTACCCCCAAACCATTCCTGATAGCGTTGCTTTCACGCTCTGCACCCGTGTCTTCCTGTGGATAAGCAGATCTTTAGTGTCTGAAAGGCCGCGAAGAGGCAAACTTCATCTCCACTACATTTAAAATGCTGGTCAAATCCACTGTAGCTGTTCTGGTGTCACACTCCAAGAATGTCTTAGAACATACGTGTACAAGGGTTGTAACGAGAATTAGGAGTGCCGCAGACGGGACGTCTCAGCAGCATTGTGCAAGTGGCTGCAGTGGTGTCGATGTCCCTGCACTG
>VYZT01042995.1:0-11859 GCA_013400735.1 Pomatostomus ruficeps
TATCATAACTTTTTTTTTTTACTGATTCTTTTTGTCAAGTGTATTTAATTCCTTTTCACTCACAGTTTCAATAAAAATGCCAATGAATATTAGCCATCCTAAATCTAAAACATTACATTCTACATAGTGAAAACACCTGCACTTTGTTCTCACATCTTCCCAAGGTAGCAGCGACCACTTCCTGCCAGTCCTTTGGTGATGTGAATGGCAGAGGAGGCCATAGGCAGGATGTCTGGACAAGCTCCTGGGCTAGGTTGAGCCTCTCTGCAGTGGCTGAGTTGTCTCTCTACTTTTCATCTCTTAGTCATGTATATGCAATTAGTGGGACCAGCCTGCAACAGAATATTTTTAAAACTGAGAAGGGAAGGGGAATCCTGCAGAGTTTTGTGTCTTTAAACATAGGATGAAAAGGGGGCAAAGACACAGACTTGAGTAGTGTCTAAAAAACGTTTGTGGTGAAATGTCAGTTCAGTGTTTTACTTAATTTGTTTATTTGCAAAGTAGGAGTTGCATTGGACATGTTTCTGCATCCAGGAAGAGTAGTGCTGGATTTGAACATGCCTCCTAAGTCATTCTTGGTCTGTAAGATTCCACTGAGGTTTCCTACTTGTTATTTAATTGATGTAAGTTACTTACTGAGGATGCCAGAAAGTGCTTCAGATGGTGATGTCTTGTAACATTTTACCTGTAGGTAAAAAAGCAGCAAGTTCTCTTCAGGCATTTAAAGCTGAATTTTGATATTGCTTTCTTGATAAACATCACCCAGAAAATATGGGGTTTGTACAGCTTTTTGAAGAAAAAAAGAAAAAAACCCTGATGTTTCTTTTTTTGCTCTGAGGAGTCTGTTGGTTGTTTCCTGTTTGTGGCTTTTGAGGTGTAACTATGCCAGTTACAGTTGGTGAGAGGATGTAAATGCATTTAATCATACAGAGCCCGTATATTTCTGCAGCACTGCAACAGAAACTAAGAGCGGAAAATGGAAAATACTATAAAATAAAGCTCCAGTGTGACTTGTCTCTTTGGATAATGGCAGTATTCCTTCATACATCATCTCCCTTGCTGCGATTTCTTCTTTTTCTGACACAGAACATAGTACCTATTTCAAATAGACATTTCCTCCCCAGCTGGTGAAGGTTTGGCAGATCAATTAATCTGTTCATCTTGTGATATATCAAAGAACGTCTGACTTTCTCTGGATGCATGTTAACTTCCAGGTTGTTGGGTTATACTCCCTCTCTGTCTCATTTTGTGTTATACCTTGCGTGAAGTGAATTGTCCCTTTTTCTCTGAATTATCAGCAGGCAGGCCCTTCTTCTGAACATGCTGGTTATGTGGCTGGAGAAGAAGGCCAAAACCACATCCTAAGTTCTTGGAAGCATGATATCCTTCCAGGTCCATCTGGTTTCAGACATGGCCTGATGATGCCTGTGTTGCNGATACCTGTGTTGCTTGTGAGCAATGTGTAACTAGGGGACTTAATTTCTCAGACCTGATAATGGCCACTCATTTCATATTAACATGATTTTCTGGAGGTTTGTTCCCAAGTTTTTGGTTTGTTGATTTTCTGACAAAATTAATGTACTTTGTCAGCAGTCAACAAGCACAATCCTTAAAGTTTTACAACATTTGTATTTATTTTGGAATCAGCATAAAATTACAATAAGCATATGGTCTTCCTATTTTTTATTTCCTCTCCATTTTATTCTGTTCTTTCCAACTCTCACAACCTTTTGCAAAGTGGACAGATATCTGAGGAAAGCAGGTACGGAAGAAAAACCCTTTTACTTTCTCTAACAGGCTTTAATTTAGATAGGCTAATTCAGCACATTATGGATGCTACAGTTTTAGTTGCCAGTGAGGAATTAACAAGTAATTATGGCAAAGGTTTGCCTTGTTTCAGAGACTGAAAAAGATTATCATAGCTCTCAGAGAAGATAAAGGTAGTGCTGCAAAAATGGAGTTCTTCCTTTCAGAGGTTACCCAATTTAACTGCTTTTGCTGTTGGAGTAAAAAGGGGAATAAAAGATACCTTGAAGGAAGCAAGAAGTAGAATTAACTGTCATTGTAGTAAATTGGTATCATCCTTATGTTTTTAGAAACTCTAGACTTGGGTCTATGTGAAAGAAACATCTTTCATATATAAAGAAACAGAACAAGAACTTAGATGTCAGACCAAAAAAATTTACATTCTTTTTGAATGCTTTGTTTCTTGTGGTCCAGGCCCCCAGAAAATGCTTCCCTTACAGAGAAAATCAAGTGAACTGTCAGGATTGTCTCTGTATGCCACATATGTTTACTTCTAGGTGGGTATCTAAAATCTGCTTCTGTCCTTCTGTAGTCTATAACCATTTTGGGAGAGAAGAATGTAAGGTCTCTTGAAAAAAAAAAAATCTGCATTTGAGAAAATGCAGAGCAAACACATTTACTGTTGCTATCAAGCTAATCAGCCACAAAATGCTGTATATTATGCGAACTTTTATATACCATACAGTAGTATTTAACATCTGCGTAGTCACTCTTTTTTGCTTCTCAAAGTTGTTATCTCTGTGTACTGACATGAATGACAGAGACCAGGAAGAGATCAGCCCCAGCAAATTTGAAGCCAGTTCTAATTCTGTACATCTGCAACCACTTCTTTTCCTAGCTGCACATACAATTACTCAGTGTAATCCCTGGCATCTCACTCCTTGTTAAAAGTCAGCTTTGCAGCTAGAAAACTATAAAACAGAGAAATGGACATGGATTAGTCTAAACCATAGGTTACCAATCCTGTCCATCCTGCTAGAATGATTATATCTGCAAGCAACATGAGGATTTTAACTGTAAATCTGCAGGTTTTGAAGTTCAAGTGGTTTTCCTTCATTTAGGTGTAGATCTAAAAAGTCCTGCTAGCTTAAATAATTTTATATCTTCAAGAAATGGATGTAATTTTCTACAGAAGAACTAATGCAGTTGTTATTTTCAATTTTTTTTCAAAGTTTTTCAGTTTGTTTCTGATTTCCAAATTTTCCTATTTTTCATGCCATTTACCATTGCTACTTAGTTTCTGACCTCCTAGTTTCTCCAAAATAGTCAATATTGTAACTGAAATGTCATTGATGTTTTAACTTCCACAGTGGACTTTCCACGTTCTAGTATATCTTGTACCCAGACTTGTCCCACATAATCCTCATAAGAAGGACTATGTTCCTCAAATGGAAAGAGACTGTTTCCATTTGAGGAACATAGTCCCAGGTCGCTTCAACCTGTTAAATTGTCTCCCATAAGCTCATTTCTAGTGTGCAGAGAAGCACTTGAAGGTAAGAGGTAGAAAGCTGTAACAGAAGAATAGGCCAGAGACCCACACAATAATGGCCCCTATAAACTTGTCAGCTTGGCTGCTAATCACTGATGAGATAAAGGCCAACGATTGAGTACAAATGCAAAGACTCTGACACAGAAGCAGTAGAACTGTAGTCAACTACAAAGGGTGTCCAAATCCAGAAAGATAAATCTCTTCAAATAAAGCAACAAAAGGAATCCCAAGCTCCTGGGGGGGTCAAACAGAGTCATAACTTTTCCAATTATTCCATAAAATATCACAGCCCTTTCAGTTCCCTTTTCAATTCGCATTGTGTGTTCATGATAACCCATATGACTTTGCCATAGTTACCAATGTACTTTTAGCATTATTGATAAATAACCATTGCTACTTCTTCATGCTATGGCTTCTAGCTTTGGTCTCATGAAACCTTAACATCTTTATTAGATGAAATAATGTTTAGAGGTTGTCAAAGTTGTCTTTAAAGTTACCAGACTAATATTTATTCTACTTTCTCTTTGCTTGTACAAAACTTGTACAAGAGCAAAGTTTTTTGAGGTGTTTATTCTTTATTCTGTCCACACAGTTCTCTTTTCTGCTTTTATATAATAGAAGATTTCTATGAACTGTTCATTTACAGACATTCAGAAGTTTTATAATGTCTGTGTATGAGAATGCTCTTTATCTGACACTGGGTTTTTCTATTATATATTTAAAAATTCCTTCAGTATGGAACCAAACTAAATGGTTGTATGTATTGCTTGCTTACAACATGAAGTACTGGATTTGAAAGGCAGAGGGAAAGTTAGGAAACTGCAATAGAAATAAATGAGTGAGTATACACTAAAATAGAATAGTAGGTTCATAAAAGAAATGTGGAAAAGCCATGTCTGAGATTTGTCTAGTAATCCCTGCTGCTTAATAGAGGACATAGGTTGATACATTTGAATTTTTCCATGCAAAAGCCTTCACTTGTATTACAAAGAAACCAAATAAATTTTTAATTTCACATCAGGGTTTTATACATTTTATGGATCTTGGACAATGTCTCTAAGGATTCCTTCGCCTCCCCAATGATTTTTAGGTGTTACTGGAGGAGAAGAAAAGAGGACTTAGGTTCTTCTTTGGTATTCTTGCTAATTCTATTCATATCTGCTAATATATTCCCATATAGAATAGTGAAATCCACTGCTGTAGCATTTGCTATGCTATAATGTTTACTTCTCTGTCTTTTTTATACAGAGACTCAAAGCTGATGTATCCATTCTAGCAGACTATATTTTGCCCTGTGTTAGGAAACATCTGATATAAACTGATGTTTAGGTACCACATTGCTCAGATGGAATATCTGAGAAATACTCCAAAGTGCATATATTAAATTTTCTCCATTCTTTACATAATCAAATCTGACACACATATGCCCAGGAAATATTCTTTCAAATGAGTGACAAGGCAAAATTTGTGAATGAAATGTTGGCCCATTCTGAATAAATTAATTTTAAGGGGACATTTTTGTTAGATAGGGACATGTGAAAGAACTCCTTATACTAATTTATGAAGCCTGAGGAAAATTTACTTCTTTGTTTAGTCATAGTAATTGACTTGCTGAATGATAATTTAGCATTCCATGTTTTCAAAAGAGCATGGTTGTCACTGTTATTTGATGGGTCACATAAAAGTGTTATTGGTACCATATTTGTCTTACTTTGCTTCTTATATTCTGATTTTCTCCAATTAAAAAGGAGGTGAATTGCATAGCATTTACAGCTTTTTTCTTTTCTTTTCCTTACATTATAGATGGGTATGTTGTAGTTCATCTTTTACTGCTGAGACAGGTCACCATATTAGCTTTGAACATTTGTGTTTCCTGAAGGATTTTATTTTTTATATGCATAAAGAAAAACTAGCAGACCAGTTAAAATCTCAAAGGAGTACTGCAGTTTGACCAGCAAAGATTGAAGAGAGCAGGAAATACAACATCTAATTAAATAGTGGTCATGCTATTTTGGTGCTTCAGCAAATTACATATGAGATGTATGGCTTGAAGATTAGAGCTTATCCTTGAGGTGTTCTGTCAGAAATCACTCTTTTGCTATTGATGAAACCAGATCTCATTGTAAGTAAGATTAATTTTGTTTAATACCATGTATAATTCACTTTCTATCCTTATTTCATAGATTCATGCATTTAGTAATGTGCTTTAGTGTTACCAGATTTTAAGTACTTTTGCTATACCTAAAGCTATCTATTTTACCAGTTGTTTTAACACCAAGAATTACTCCAAGTTGAAGCATTGCTTAGTCTATTTAACTAATGGCATATCCATAAAAGGATGGAGCCATTAATATCCTGAAGATACCAGAAATAAATTTGACAAAACATCTTTTACAAACCTCCTGTACAATCTAATTATGGTCTTTTAAATGTTTGAATTCATTTGAAGAAAAAAGCAAAATCCTAAGAAGGAAGAGGAAGAGAGGAACCACTGTCCTTTGCAGGGTCTGTGAAAAGCCTAGGTCCAGTTTTGATTTATGTGGACTATAGAATGTCAATGGCAACTGCTCTTTGAATGGTACATGGCAACGTGTTGAACTGCTCAGAAGTGCATTTTGGAAAAATATAGAATAAAATATAGAATATTTTCAAGTCAATACGTATCTGCAAAAAATGCAAGAAGGATTATTGTGCTTGGAGGGTAAAATGAATAATGCCATGCTAGATCCAAGAATGGATGAGAAAGAAAATCTTGAAAGGCATAATGATTTCTTTTCATCTTGCTGGAAGTTGTTCCATTAGGATTATAAAAGAGTAAGTAAAGTGCTCAGATTCTATTGTATTACAGGTTTTTATACATATTCATTATTCTTTATATAAGCATGTACAAAGAGGTGGAACTAAAGCAGACTTTCTTGCATTCCATTTGCTCTGTTTCACCAGCTGCACACTCATTTAGGAGTATTACCCTGGTAATGATTATTTTAATGAAATCACAGTCTAAATTGGTAGTATCAGGGAGCAATCCACAAACAGCCAAGTGATTTAGTACCAAATTAGCAGAGAGGCAAGAACTGAGAAGTATACTTGTGTGGTTCTTCAGATTTGTATGTTCTGCACAAATAATCAGACTGAAGTGCAAACAATACATAATCTTTCTCATCTGTCTTCTCTGATACTTTCTTCAGCAGGAGAATACCAAGTCCTAAAGCATTTGAAGTGTGAGGGAAAATGGAACTTCAGGCTGCCAGCATCAAATTGGCTTGAAAACTAGCTAGACAGAGCAGGCAACCTTTTCAAACTGTTGCAAATGAGCAACAGGGAAAAAATATAGTACCACTTTCAGCTGAAACATTTTCACTAGCTCAGTTGCTTTAGAATGTCTCTTCAAAAATAATTATGCTGAGACTTTGAATGAGTTCAGTCACCATTCGCATTTTCTATCATAAAATTTGCTTTGGGAGTTTTCAGCATAGAGTAAGAAGTAAAGAATTAAAATTATTCACATACATTATTGTCCATATAAAATTGTCCATTTGTGTTGGTAAATAATCAGCCAGACTGTTCCTGAGGTATGTTACATGGCAATGATATTCAGCTAGATCTCACCTAATTTTACATAACTCTGAGGCCTATTTAGGATTATGGACCATCTGCTAATACTCTGTACATAATTTACAAGGACAA
Source organism: Pomatostomus ruficeps (assembly GCA_013400735.1). Taxonomy (NCBI): domain Eukaryota; kingdom Metazoa; phylum Chordata; class Aves; order Passeriformes; family Timaliidae; genus Pomatostomus; species Pomatostomus ruficeps. The sequence goes on from VYZT01042995.1 coordinate 6,983, forward strand.
ATAGGAAGCTCCAGCAGACAATTCAGATCTTAGCAGATGTGAATTTCTTTGGGAGGTTTCTCTTTGGCTCTGGCAATTGTAGTGGAACATACAGGGCAACCATGCCCCCTAACTTGGGTGCCCTGGTAACCTGAAATTAGTTTAGATTAATTTAGATTGATCTGGACTGGAATTTGTTCTCATATGGACAAAGTCAAACTAGGCTTATTTAATGTGCCACTGTACACTTGCCACATAGTTCATCACTTGTGATAACGCTATTATCCTGGTATATCTTTATCTGAGGGAATTATTAAATCTTTGCCATTTGCAAAAAATACTTCAAAGAAGATGCACTGTAATAAAGACTGATTCTGATCCAGTTTGAGTCTTGGTTTTCCAGTATTGCATATGTTGGACAACAGGCTTAGATGACTGGTCTCTGTTGCTGAACTTGTAGCCAAGAATGATAGCAGTGATAGGAGGCTGTTTATCTAGAAGGTGTTTAGTCATATTTCTACTGCTTATTCAACAAGAGAGAGCCTTGAGTAGGATTATACTGCAACATTTACTTGAAGCTACATCTATATTAATCTAAAACCAAGAGCTGCCTAACTTTCATTCCTTGACAGGAATGGCAGAAAACCTCTTTACTGTGTTACGGCATCAGTGGGCCAATCAGCACCATGCCCAAGCAGCACCTGAGAGCTAGTCAAAATTACTGCTGTGTTAAATATGTATCGATTTTTGCCTTATATTTCCTGCTCCTGGAGTGAACTTAGAAAAGCAATAGGAAATTTTAGTAACAGATGTTCAATCACTTATTGTTCTGATAGGTGATCAACAGAAAGCAGATTCTTCACTTCTTTCATCATCTGAAGTTGATAATGATTTCAGCAGGATGGGTACACTACTTTTTGATTCTGAGTAGTTGGATGCTTGTTTAACAGGGTTGTTTAAAGTGGAGCAGAGTGTACGTTTATACCTGGAAAACACATATTAGAATAGGTGTTCTTTTTTACTGTCTATACAAGTGGTGGAAGAACTCTGAATAGCATCTGAATCCATTTTTCCTGTCTGTTTGCACTGCTTTATGTGCCTTTTGTGTTTCTTTCCCCAACAGTTTATCCATAAAGAGTAAAGGAACTGGTTTGTTATCCTCATGTTAATTCTCTGACCTCTACAGTCCTGTGCATCTTTTATATCTAGGATTTTGAGGTGCTTGGTGCCCAAAGCACGTGTGCCTATCAGTATGTGACTGCTAGAACACTTGAGTAAAAAAAAAACTCCAAACATTTTGGTATTAGGGCTAGGTAGGGCTAGATATTATAAGGATAATCTTAAACAATTTACAGATGTTGTCTTGGAGCCTGGCTACACTTAGGGTGGATTTTTTTTTGGTTTCATGATCAGGATATTGTGATAACTGCCAGCCAAAGTCAGGGAGGAGGCAAAAAGTTTGGTATTTCTTTACTTGAGCTTCATTTATAATTATTCTTTTAAAAGTTCTGAGATGGAAAATTGGAAACCTGGACTAGAGTTCATCCGTGTAGAGTCTTTAAATATAAATACAGATAAAGACATAGCTCTTGAGAGTTATTAAGTGGTTACAGTACTTTTTGAAAATGCAGGTTCTGCCATTCAATTAATGTATTATAGAACTGTTTGAATTTAATCAGTGCAATACAAACATTGTGATGTGCCAGATATTTTATTTCTTGCCTAACTGATTAGTGTTTGAGTGCTTGGCTGTTTCTAGGAAACAAAGTATTCCTCCAACCATAAATTCTTGTGATTATGAATAATGCCTTTCTTATATTTGGTGATTGATGAGCTCATTGATAGTTTGAAATAATGAGCTTCAGAGTGCTGAGTAATGAGCTGCTGATAAGGTGCAGAAGCAGTCTGGGGCTGGGTGAAAGCCATGCTGTGAGAAAGAAACCACCACATTCTCCCTTACTACAAAGAGTTCTAAATGGGATATTCCAGTTGTTAAATTAATTTTAACTACAACTCAGTGCTCAATATTTTAGAGTGGTCCTAGAGGTACAAAAAGGTACAAAAGGATTGAGAGGTATCTGATAATCTGGTTTGGATAAGATGTCAATTTGGATGGTAAAGGCATCAGTTGAAAGAGCTGTTATCTTTCAGATTCCCATGTCTTATCAGGGAGTTATAAGCAAGGGCCTGCAAATCTCATGCAGTTTGAGTCACCAAAAAAGCATGCATTGTAATTTTTTTCCCCCCAGGACTGGAAACGAATGAGTTTCCATTCATTTCACAGTTTCAAAGATGCTAAAGCTGGACAGTGGGTCATGAAAATCTTTTGCAATTCAGGCTATAGACACATGACCTCATATCATTACCAAGTCTCATAATTCATCGTAGAAATAGAACCTTCCTTGGTCTGTTTACTCAGTGCTATCTTACTTCAGCCTTCCGGAGAAAAGAACTTTCACATAATTTCCAGTTTTCATCCTCTCTTTAGCTTTCGGTCTTATGATCTTATTATATCTTTGTCTCTGAAGAACTGACTTGTGTCAGAGGTTACAGGTTAATTCTGTAACAGGTGTCTAAACCTGCTTTTGATAGGCTGTATAGTGTGAACTTACATTGAAGATGTATGATGTAGCGTGTTTTCCAGTCTTTGAGTTACTAGTGAGATGTTAACCTTCTCTGAGGTCATCTATCTTAAATGAATAAAAAGTAAAAAGTTATGTTCAGCCTTTCAGCAGAAGACAAAAAGATGGATTCAGAAGAACTGTCATTGGTGGCCCCAAACAATGGGTTACCTGAACACCCCACCTCAGAAATAAGGTGCATATCCATTTACGATGGCATATTTGTGTACATTGCTTGATGAACAACACTGGGCAAAAACCAGTTCCTGCAGGATCAGACTGATTAGACTGTAATTTGTTACTGACATACAATTCCTTAATATGAGTGTGGTGGTTGTCCGGCAACTTTTTTAGCAGTTACACTGTTGTGAGTTACTTGAGCAGCATATAGGTTAATATATCTAATCCTAATGCATCAATATAGCTCCTTCCGTCAACTCAGCACATAAATTTATTAGGGTAATATGTAGTGTAGTTGTAAGGGTGTCATTTCAGTGAAATGATTCTAAGTAATATATCCTTATTTCCATACTGGATTTATTGAAGTCTGTTTCAGTCATCCACTCCGGTTTGAGGGGAAAAGTATTAAGAGCCCTTCACGCCTGCAATTACCATTGTAAGCTTTTCTGTCCTCTCTAGTTCACCCCCAATTCCCTGGAACTTGCCCAGTTTTTCAGAGTTTATTAAAAATAAATATGAACAGCCCAGAGATACCTTTTTTCAAGCCACAAATTTACTTGGATATTTCAGTTGCTTAGTTCAAACATCTGAGAGGATGGGTGCTCTGCTGAGAGTATGGAAAATATATGCTTTTGAGAATGGTTTAGTTACCCATTTAAACTCTCTGTCCTGGATATATAATGCCAAAGACAAGAGCTGCTCCACAGGGAGTGGAAGCTCACTCTGTCATTACAGCTCCAGAGGCCAGAGTGTCTGGGAGGCACCTGCATCACACCCTTCCTTGTAATGCTGTACCTTGGGCCAGCTTAGAATAATATAAATAATTGTTGTAAGAAATAATAATATAAATAATATATAAATCATTTCTATAGCTGACTGTGCTGCTGAAATAGCAAGAAAATATAGGGTTTAGAAAGTCTAAAAATAGTCAGGAGGAGAGAAGGGGCCAAAAAGGAAGCAAATAATTTCTGTTAATGATTGACATACAGTCTTTCTCAGGTCTTAAAATAACATCTAACTTTAAAAAAGGAACAAAAAAGAAATACCATTTATCCCAAATCAGAATGAACTTGTTTGCCCATCCCCAGCACTTCAGCTGGCCATTCAGAGCTACAGTAGGGCACACAGAGATTTCTACACAGCACTAAGGAACAAAGCCACCTTCAGAGCAGCTTAATTTTCTTTAACGCCTTTGAATACTCAAGTGCTACACAGAAAAGCATTTTATACTGATGAATGCAAAACCAGAAACAACTGAATTGTACTTGTATGCTGAGGCTGGTTGTATGCTGACCCTGAGGAAGAGGACTGGGTCAGACTTAATCATAGCACAGCAACAAAAGAGGGGAAAAATGTGGCTCACAAGCCACTCAGAACAAGGAGACAGTGAAACCATATATGGTTTAGGGACAACAAGATAATGTTTAGGATGTCTGAGACCCAGACCCTTAAAAAGTTTTCTGGAAAATGTATGTATTTACACAAAGTCCAGATTATGATGTCAAAACCAAATTAAGAACATACAGACATCTCTGGACTCAAGTTGCTGTCTTCAAGGAACAGGAGGAAAGCCTCACGGTGTATTAGGTTTGCATGGTCTGTTTCTTGGTAGTGGGGGGGCCATAGAGATGGCTTCTGTGGGAAGCTGCTAGAAGCTTCCACCTTGTCCAGCAAAGCCAATCCCCAATGGCTCTGAAGATGGACATGCCACTGGCCAAGGCTGGGCCACTCAGAAATGGCGGTAATGCCTCTGTGGTAACAGATTTAAGATGAAATCAAAGGTTGTGGCGCAGTTTTAATTCCAGTCAGAGAAGAGGAGGATGTGAGAACATGTGAAGGAAAACAACATGGAGACACCAAGGTCAGTGGAGAAGGAGGGGGAGGAGGTGCTTCAGTCGCTGGAGCTGAGATTCTTCTGCAGGCCGTGGTGAAGACCATGGTGAAGCAGCTGTGGCCCTGCAGCCCATGGGATCCACTGGGGATGCAGAGATTCACCTGCAGCCCATGGGGGAGGTGCCCACACTCACAGAGCGGGTGGATGCCTGGATGGCTGTGATCTACTGGGAGACCTGTGGAGAGAGGGTCCCTGCTTCCAGG
>VYZT01043017.1:0-12783 GCA_013400735.1 Pomatostomus ruficeps
AGGGATGCTGCTGCAGCCACCAGACGGGCTCCCAAATGAAGATCGCAAGAAACCAAGCAAGAAACGCATGAAACCTCCACGTGCTGACACGAATGAAGGTGCCACTCCATCGCACAAGGAGAGTTTACTGGACTTGGCCCCACAGCTAGACTGGGCAAAGAAGGAAGAACTCGTACAAGCAGCTGTCCAGTTCAACACGTGGAAGAGACGGAAACGCCATCAGCTTTCTTTTAAAAATAAAAATGGAGGAGATGTTGAGGTGTGCTCTGGCCAGTTTTGGTCTATCTCATGGCCAGGCTCTGCTATCTCCCCTCCCTACCCCGGTATCTGTTTCCCTCTCCCAGAGGGCTCTGTATTGCACAATCCTATACGAAGCCCCCCAGATTCAAACCACTCACTCCTTCCCTACAGGACATTGTACCCTCCCCCCACCGCCTTGTGTCGGTATTTATGTAACTGTAACACGCTGTGCCAGCACTTTCCCAGCACAATCCCAGTGCCGAATAAACCATCTGGGAAAGCCCCTCCGCTTGCCTCTCTTTCTTCGGTGCACCTGTACTATTGGTGGGTTGGGAGAAACCTTACAGGAACTTCGCCAGCCCTCCCATGCTTCGGAGAAGTCCAGCCAGCCCCTGGAACCACAAGCGGACACCCAGTGCCCCCACCGGAGACACTGTGGCACTTAGGTACTTAAGAAACTGAAAAATGTAGAGTTCTGAAGACCAGTGAGCAACAGACCATGTATTCCACTTTGATTTTATTAGAAATCATTCACAGAAATGAGAAGAATGCAATACATGCCAGCATTCCTTAATCAATTAAGAAAAAGATTAATAAATAAATACCTTTGTTGATCCTTCACTCATTAGAACCATTTATTTAGTGCTATCCTATATTCATATTTAGAGAAACAATTTCAGAATGCATGCTTTAGTATCGATGAAAAATGTGAGATAATTGGGGTGTTGACATCCAGGGCTATAAGCATGTCATGCCTCAAGAATCTTGACTAGAAGTACTCTCCTTTTCATTTTTTCAGGTTCTCTGGCATGACATTCTGTAAATTTATACTAAGCTAGGGACCATAAAAACAATTTCAACTGATGTTTGTAAGCTTATTTAAGTAGTCCTAAAATTATGCCAATGTTTGCCAAGAAGTACTTAAAATATTTTAAAATATTTTAAGCTCAGCTTTGGCTCCTAGAAGATTATTTATTCAGTCATATATCATCCAATGCAGTTTGTCTTCAAGGTAAAAATACAACAAGCTTATATTAATAATTTGAAAATATGTCAGTGAAATGATGCAATATTTAACAGTATAACTGTATTATTAATGATTTTTATTTAACTTAAAAGATCTTGGCTTCACATGTAGAACTTAAATATTTAAACATAATTTAAAAAAAACCCTATACAAAGAAACTTTCCCAACAGTACAAAAATGTTTTATTTACATATATATAAAGTTACATTAAAAGTACATGAACCACTTTGTGTCTATTATGAATAGTTCTATAAATTATAAACAGGATAAAATGGAATCTGTATACTGTTAGAAAAGAAACAAAATTCTCTTTATTACAAAGAAAACTCTGCTTATCTTGTTGAAAGTTTTGTTTTCCTTCTCTTTACTTATGTTTCTCCTGGCATAGCTCCAATATATTAGGTGGAATTTAGGCACTTAAATAAAGAATTAGGTTCCAGAAAAATCTCTGTGAAAATAAGCAGCACTTGTTTGACTTTAAAGTCCTCTGGAATCAAGACATATGCTTCTGTGCCTGTGCAAAACCGTGTTTTGAATATTTCAAATCCTTTCTCTCTCTTAAGTTATCCTGAACTCCAGTGATCCAAAACTGAGTTGATCTCCCAGTAAACACACACACCAAGAAGAATTATGACTAATCATAGTTACATAATACATAGTTACATAGTTGCTTAAAAAAACCAAACTAACAAACAAACGCCCACTACAACAACAACAACAAAACTGCTGATAACTCTGACTTTTTAATGGAATATATTCATGGACCAAATACCCACTTAGAGAATGAGAGACCTGTAAGAGTCTAAATTTGCATGACATTATTCTATAACCATCAGCCTGTGAACTTCTCTGGCATTATGTCACTTCACATTTCTGTTGCAGCTGGGAAACACTGAAGAAGAAATTCAAAATATCTCATGGCAATAGACAGTACAGAGAAAAAGACTTGTCTATGTAATACAGGAATGAAGTCTAGGAGCAGCAAAAAGCAGATCCTGACTTTCAGTCACTGTTTCCAGGACACTTAATAGATACTGATTTATCTTCTATGCCTATAATTACTATAGTGCAGATATAATTTATTTCTTTACATATTTCTGCAGATTCCAATGTGTCAATCTCTCCAGTTCCACAGCTACTAGGTATCTTTAGCACATTGCTCCATAATTTTTGTGTCTATCAAAGAGACCTGCAGCATTCTCCAGCAGAAATATATTTATTGACTTTATCAGGTACATAGGAACACATCCAGAAAAGGCCACGGGACACAACTGATGCCTCAGTTCATGTGGAAAAGTATTAGCTCACACTGTGAGGACTAATTTTAGCACAGATATGCAGCTGATACTTTGGGACTGATCAGAAATAGGTACTTACTAGCAACAATGCCTAGTTTCTTAACCATAAACAGGGCTGATTATGAGACAAAATCCAGCTGTCTATCTCTGTCAAAAACAAAACCTTTCTGACTTTGTGTATAACTACATTTTTGCATTCCTAGGTCATGGATTCATCCTGACAATTTAAAATTAATTTTTTATCCTGACAAATTAAAAAAAAAAACCCACACTGTTCCCTCTGTAGTTAACAGGAAAAGACAAACATTTCAGATGGTAGTTGAATCCATATTACATTCTCTTAGGTAAAGAATATTAAAATTAAATTGAGGTACTTAGTTTAGGTGGTTATTTTGAAGAATTATCCAGGTTCAGAATGTTAAATAGACAAAACAACTTTCATGGATAATTACAGATTTCCCATGTTGATAATGCTTTTAACTAAATTTTTGAGTCATATATTCTCTGTGGTTTAGGTAGTTCTGCCTGGCAGATCAGATAGTATTATTTTTATTTATATTATATTATATTATATTATATTATATTATATTATATTATATTANTATATTATATTATTTTTTAGGTGCCTGACTTCCACACTTAGATCTTGATTTTCAAAAGTGAACCACTTGCACAACGTATATTGAAACTCTGCATTTAGGACCAAATTGTGGGATGGTTCCTATTAGGATCTTAAATCAAAAATTATTAAGATACTAGATATGTAATTACAGATTGGTTGTTTACATATCAGCATAGTTATTCCCCCTAACTGTGAAGTTTAAAGTCCAGGCTAAATGTTCCTGACCGTATGATGATGGTTAAAGACCACAAGCCTTTAAGGCTCAGAATGCTGATAACACCTTTCACAACTAGGATAATTCAATTAAGGCAAATAAGTACAGGATTAAGTCCAAGATTTTCAAGGGTTTTGGCTGATTATACCCTTGCCTATGCTGAGAGGCTTCAACTGGATTTGGAGGGAATTGTTTGCTTTTATTGAAGCAACAAATATTGTAAAGCTGTTAATATCACTAGTGTGATAAAAATACAGATCCTAGAAATTCAGTTCTTCTAGTAATATAGGTTATTTTAATAACACTAAGCTCTAAAGTCCATGGAATCCTTACGTTGGACATTTTTCAAATCCAATTCATTTTTCTGATCCAAGAAAAGATACACAAGGGTCTTGTGTACACCTACATTGTTAAATCTGTTAGACCAACACAGAACCTGAAAGCATTTGGGTACCTATTAGCCATACAAAGATTAGACCTAAACTTTGAGTTGATTACAAGTGAGCTGATAGCAAGCAAATTAATAAATTTACACTTAATTTATTACCTTTACTCTGACATCTCGTTTTTTTTAGGGTGAAGAGAAGATGTAAGGAGTTGTGGAAGTTTTTTGGGTTCAAAAGTCCTCAGAGTTCTGGACTTTTACAAAGTGTTTCTAATAAGAGTTACTGAAAAAAAAATAATGAATACTAAATTAATACATTCTTCCATGGAAAAAAATTCCCATTAGAACTGTATTTCATTAAATAGTATCTGAAGAGAAAAACCCAACCAACCAAAGAAACCTAACTCTAACCTAAAAGCCAAATTTTAGAGATGCTAATGGAAAGTTATTCCAAATATATTGGATTTTTTTTCATAATACAATATTGAATTCCCATTTAATTACAATCCAGTGTTGAGTTGCTGCATTTTTCACAGAATTTGGCATGCTGACATAGACCTCCTGACAGCATAAGCAGTGAATGTACTTTACATAGGAAAACTCCAACCTCTGTAGCGTGTGCTTTTGTATGCTGAAATGGGATTGTTTCAAACAATCAGACTGTGGGGAAGCTGAACCATTTGGCTCATCTCATACCTGCTTCAGCATTATTCTGTGCTTTCTGCTCAAATTCTTACTATGAGCCAAATGGTTGCTGTGTCAGGTCCAAGCACAAACATTTTCTCTTCAGGACATTTCTGCTGCTGATCCAGCACAGAGGAGTTGTTCCATTCTCTTCCCTTGCGAGCACCCTGATGCCAGAGGAGAGCTGAGAGAGGAGCTGGTCCATGTAAATGGTCCATTGAGCACATGTACCCAGCACAAAATAAAACAGCAACCAGCCCATGCTCCTTCCACAGCATGGCCCTTCCTAGAGCAGCCTCATGTGGTGGGCAGGTCTGGTAATGGTGATGAAACATAAGGAGAAGCCTGCAGCACTTATGAGTTATGAATTTCTAAATGAAGAATAAAAAGACAAGAAAAGAAAAAAAAATAGATACAACTGAAGGAGAAAGCATATGTCATTTTAACTATTCCTTGATAGTTCCTCTTTTCCTAATTATTTTATCATAGACTTATAGAATGGTTTGGCTCGAAAGGGACCTTTAAAGGCCATCTAGTCCTACCTCACCTGCTGTGATCAGGGACATCTTCAACTGGATCAGATTGTTCAGAGGCCATTCCATCCTAACCTTGAATGTTTCTTGGGATGGGGTGATCTTCCTTTGGACTCTCTGAGCTCCTGACTGAAACTAAAGCTGCTTTATTAAAAACTGCTATTAATAAGAATAGTTTCATTTAAATCCGCTGCATATAAGCTTCTCACATTTTATATACTTGACAGTCCTTATTGTATACATTTTGCTGACACTGAAAAAACCAACACATTCTTTAATTCTAGCAACAGATATCAGGAAACAGGACTGTTTATGGATCAAACACCTGCAGACAAATACTAGGAGCTGCAACCAAATAATTTGACTGGTGTCTCCTTTGCATCTTTTAGTTTCTTGGCAGTCAGAAGTTTTCTCTTATATCTCCCAAGATTTATTCATTTTCTTGTCAGATATTTGTGCTGCAACAACTCTGAGTAATGTAGATTCTAAAAAGAATGTTTGATAAGTAATCGTAAGTCTTCCCTACTGTGATGTCTAATCCCTATGGTATAAGGGATTCATATTAATATTAAGAATTTATACTGATTTTCAAAATGCAGTCCAATATTTATAATTAGTCAGAAAAGACCAAAATTAAAGGTGCTACAAAGATGCCTTGGGTTCCAAGAAAATGTAGGAATATTTGTGCTTATGTTGGTGTTTTGCCTGAAAAATAAAAGAGTGAATTTATCAAAAGCTATGTCCTGGCCAAGCACAGAGACGTAATTGAGAAGGAGTGTTTAGAGAATATAATCTGCCACTTCCCTTCTGGTGGCTGTAGAGCAAAATGCTAACCAAAAATAGCCTGTTAACATCTAACAACCTTTTTACAGAATCCCATGTGAGTTTGTGAAGGATCTGCCCTTAAGTTTTCCCTGACAATTACCATTCAGCTATAAAAATAATTTTAGGTGGCAGCCTTCTAACTGCCACAGGCTCTCAGAGGAGCATGAGCTGGATCCAGATTTCCATGCCAGTTCAGAATTATCTCGCCACTAGTGCCTGGCTGTAAACCTCTGGTGGAACTGGCTTCTTGCCTGCTTGAAGTCCCAATGAGGAGTTTGTGTTCATAAATTCTAAATTCTAGCTCTCACAGCTTGCTGGAATTACCACAGTCACCCTGCTTTCAGTCAGAAATTTCATACTCACGCTGAGTCCTTCTGAAAATAAAATTAAATATATCTGAATTTCTATGTACTTACTTGGGCAATTAAGTATGTGTCCTGATGATGTGCCCAATTGTGAAGATCTGGCAATTTTCTAAATGCTACCTTCAATTGTCAGGATTACCAGAAAGGGCATGGTTGGGGAATGTCTGGATTTTAAAATACATAGGCATGGAATTTGTGAAAATGCTGTTTCACAGATTTGAAATGAGAGGACTGTGGAACAAAAGGACTATGAAACCAGACCTTTAAGTTGTCTACGCTAACCTCTACTTAAAGGAATAGGGAGAGATGAACATCTTCATGTCATGAATCACCAGGTAGATGTCTAAAATAACTCTGATAATTTGCATCCTTAAATTTCTTTTTTCTTTTGACTGCTTTTAAACAGATGTGGATAGTCTTCTACACTGCATGTGCAATGACTCCCACCAGTGCAGCTATGAGTCTTTCCTAGGATTCTGCTGAGTGGCCACCTGATTTTTCCAACAGCAGATTTTAGCCAGGCTCTGAAAGCTGAGTCCTGGAGATTGCTACAAGGCCATCATAATCCCAGTCCATTTATGAAAAGCAGCCAATGGGAATTTTAGAGTTTGATGTACTCTAGTCTAATTTATATACATTTACTCATACCTTCATTTGCAAATTTTGTGGTCCTTAGCTTTATTTAATTAGATTCATTGCAAAAAAAAACCCCAATCCAATGCCTACTGAACAGTGTTAATGGGGCATCTCTTTACACTTTATTGAGTGCTGTCAGAAACCATTCTGACGATAAACTTCTTGTATGGCTTGGTATCTAAAAATGTTCAAGTACCTATATAAAAATAGTCCTGTGCCTTCATTTTATTTAACGTTCTATTCTGACACTTTCATTCAAATATTACATGTTAAGTATTTTCTGGGTAATTGTCCATATTCAAGACAGAGACACCAAAATTTTTCCTTTAAAAAGGTGTTTACCTGCAAAAAGACAACTTTGGCTAGGTATTTCATATAGTCAGTCAATCCTTAAAACAAAAGAATGGTATAAAACGTCACAAGTATCTTTTTTTTTTTAAAAATGCAAAATAAATGACATTCCACAATATTGATTAGCCTCAGAAAAATACATGCAAGGGTATACTATTATTCTCTGTCCCCTTAAATCTTTAAAGCAGCTACAGAAGAAACTTATTTTGAGCAGTTACATGGATGCAAATTGAATTTTGATTCACTGACTTATTGTATATCTGTAGGGCTCAAAATTATTTTTGAAACCACAGAGGTAGTTTTGAACAGCAATTTATTTTAATATATTGAATATTTTAATAGATAGCATGTCACTTTAGCCATCTGACACCGCAATAACTATTTACACAGAGAACAGAGATAATAGAAGTAGAACAGACAATGGTACTTTTTAGATATTAACATGGGGGGAAGAGAAGGTGTCAAAAGTAATAAATTAAATCAAATACCAGCAGTGTCTGCCACAGTATTAGTCATGAGGATACTCACCTCTGTCTCACTTTTTTTCTTTGGCTTCCAGTTGCTTTCCTGCAAAATCCATGAGTGATAATAGTACCAAGACTACTACTTTACTACTTTGCTTTTTTTCTGTTTGACACTTTCTATGCATCCTGTAGGGATTTATTGATATGTGGGATGGGGTGTCAGATCACCTCACAGAGAGAATATAAAAATTCAGATGGACTTAAACAAGTGTTGTGTATAATCCCGCATGTGTGCTGTGAAGTTCTTTGTGCATCTCTTAGACTGAGGTCTCAAAAAAACCATTTTCTGCTTAGTAGCCTAAGGAATCATTACTGTAAAAGAGCTTTCCTTCTATTTCTCTCAGGCTTTTTTCTTACAGAGTGCACATTTGTTCTTATCCCTTTTTTGGCTTGCTGAAGTCCCAGGCTATCCAAGAAATGACCACTTCTCCTTAACCCTGTCAGTAAAGTTAGTAAGCTTTGCTAAATCTGTCAGAAAAGCACATCCTCATCCTGACAGAGAACCTTTATCTCAAGGGAACTTTCTTCAGCTTTAGTCTGTGGTGCACCTGTAGAAAATGGTATATAAAAATGCCTGTGAAGATAAGTCAGTGGTGAAAAATTTATTCATCTGACAAAAACTTCAACCTTGAAATATAATTATACAACTGTTCTTTTCTGAACTTATTATTTTTATATGCATTCCCATGTCTGTAAATGCAGTTTATATGTGCTGTATTTTTTAGGTTTTTTCACTATGGTCTGATAAATTCTTTGAATTACAGTCTCTGCAGTGAGGAAGAATAGTTCCTTATAATTTGGTAGAGAGACACACAATAGAAAAGAAGGACACCAAAGTCTCAGAGTTAATATTATTGGGTTTTAATCATTAATATGGGGGGGTGGGGGAGGGGAAGGACTATACCTTATTTCATTCTCCAATATAAACTTCCTGAACTATGGCAAGTTTCATGCTTGTTTTCCTTCTGACCTCGAAATATTTATCAATTCATGTCTTCTGATTTCCTCCCATCATCACACTTTGGATGGCATCTCTGAATACTCTGTACTATATTTTTACTTTTTCAGAAAGACATAAGTAGTCATCTTAAGTATTCTGATATATAAACCAAAGTAGTCTGTGTATATATATTATAAAAGCCACGTTGAAATTTATTAACCTCTTAAAGGATCTCAATTACCATCTACTTTTCCTAGGCGTTTTGGCTTTTTTAACCTTTGATATCTTAACTTAAAGGATGATGACCACAGGCATTAAAGACATCTTAGAAAAGACATCTTAGCAAAGACAACCACAACCTTACATATGTTCTCTTTCTCTAATATTATCAACTTTATGCCTCCACATTGCTCATACCTTGTATTCGTCAATATTAACATTAACAACACTCCTAGGATTATTTCTATGTCTAATTACATATAAAATCAGCTAGCCTGGACATTTTGATTAAATACTTACAATGTGCTACAAGTCATTTCTTAACAAAGTTCTTTTGTGATCACATTGTGGCCACAAAAATAAAACATTTTAAATCAAAATATTTTTTCATATTGATTTCAGTTTCTCCTTAAACCAGGAAAAAAATAATTAGTAATAGGGGTTGATGCTATACATAGTCATATAATTAAGCTAATTTTATACAGTACTCACAAATATACCAGATCTATGTTTTCTCTGCTTCTTTTCTCAGAAACTAAAAAAACAAAAGACAAACCAAAAAAATCAAACAACCCTTCATCTCTTGCAAAATGGCCAGTAAATGAAGATGCTTTCAGCTATGTATAAAGGATTTCCCTTCTCTTATCTAGTGCCCACTGTATTTTGTGTGGCTTGCATATATTGTGTTTCACACAAGAGCATGTGCTTTGCATGTCCAAAACATTTCAAAAAAATCTTAAACCTCTAGAACAATTCGCCATTATGTGTGATACAGCCCTGTTTTCTTGAAGATGGCTGAACACTTGTCTGCCCTGGAGAACAAATTCCTTGTTTTGCTTTGCTTATGCACACAGCTTTTGCTTTACCTATTAAACTGTCTTTATGTCAACCTAAAAGTTTTCTCATTTTTCTTCTTCTGATTCTTGGAAAGAGTGAGTGAGCAGCCAGGGGACAATGAGTAAGTAACTATGTGGTGCTTAGTTGGTGGTTGGGTTAAGCCATGGCATGAAGATAAGTGTTTAGTCCAGCCAATGGTCTGGAAATTTGGAAGAGATGAAGGAAATAGAATGAAGAATCTATGAACGTTTCCAGCACCCTTTCTAAACTGTTTTTTTGCTTACATCGGACTAATATATAGTTGTTTTCAGGGCAACACAGTGCCATGGTCCTGGTCAGGTTACGATATATGTGACAGTTATATAAATAAGGATCTGATATTACATCACTTTATTTTATGTATAGATATAGGCATAACTTTAAGTAATGTGTAAGTGGATATTGAGAGCATATGCCAATGTCCTTTTAGTATCTTCCCATTCCAATAAGACCATCTGGATTCCATATTTAAGAATAGCTTTTAAAACAATTACAATTTTTTTAACTGACTGTAATAAGAGTGGAAATCTCATGATTTTGAGAGGTGAGGGAGAAAGGAAGAAACATGTTGCCTGCTTTCAATGCAACTTAAAGAAATTCTGACCTGTGTTCCTGCATAGCTCTTGAGTTACCAGGAAGTAACTATCACGTTGCCTTCATGTCATTTGAATAGGAAGAAAGAAAAGAAATCAAAGAGGTAATGAGCAAGATAAAGAGAAAAATCTATCTCTATTGGACTACATTTTAAAAATTATTTTAAATTTAGATAAAGAGGTTTAAGTCTTAAAATGAGCATGAATTCTATTCCACATCAAAGCCACATCATTTTCTGAGAATACATGGGATTGCTGTGGAAATATGTAAAATGCCATCTCCAAAATATGAGGTGCAGAAGAAATAAACACAATTTTTCAATACAATATATATTTAAAAAATCAGATTCAAATTTAAAGAAATTTAAAAGCAATATATTTCTAGAAGCAATTTTATTTATAAAACTTTGGTCTTATATAATACCTTGTCTATGGACAACACTTGGACTAATACAGTCCTGAGGAACGACACATGAGAATTGGAAGGGGGTTTTGTTGAAATTGTGTTGAAAACAGGGTTGATAACTGAAGAAGATAGGTGAATTTCAGATTGAAATTCTCCCATCTTCCACTTATAAAAAGCTGTGTTTTTCAGGTTTTGGGGTTTGTTTTTCTTGTGTTCTGTTTTGCTTTTTTTCATTTAAAAATAGAAATTGTGTTTCTAGTTCACTAATAAATAAAAAATAAAACAATTCCTCTGCTTACTCTTTTGGTATACTGGAAAAAAAAAATCCTCAACATCTGTAACACTTCCAAAATTAACATCCTTAATAGAAATGAAGGATGTGTATCTGTACAACTACTAACACTGAGAGCCTCAGACACGTGACCTGGATACAGGGATGAGAATAGCAACATTCAGGGATTCATTGTTTTTTTAATGACTGCAGAGTGAGTTATACATCAGCTCAGAGAACTGTAAAGGCTCAAACTCTAAAATAAAACATTGCCTTGGATACAGGCAAATGCGACAAAATTATATTGACAAACGTGGCAAAATTATATTTACAAACAGATTATGCTTCTTCCTTTGTATCCAATATAGACTCCTTCTAAAGTTAGTATGAGAAATAATCCTGGTCAGTGCCAGTTCCCTCCTTATCATGTCTGAAAAATGCTTGGAAAAAGACTGAATGTCCCAATGAAATTCCATGACAGAAACAGATAAAATATTCCTGTTCCATAAATAAGTAGTATAAACCAAAGTACTTTAGTATCCAGGAGTGACTCCATTACTAGTAGTACAGACACAATGAAAGATGGTGAAATTAATGAAATACCTAAAGTTAACATAGGCACTAAGAAAAATGTCTGCTTGCTAACCACTGCTGCTGTGTTGAACCAGATAGTCCCAGTATCTCTCAACAGTAGTAAACTAAAGCCCGCCTATATTTGCAAAACTTAAAAAGTCCAATTTAATCAAAACAATTCCCAAGGCTTAGAACTTATTTCAGCATCTGTGGAAACTGTTGGGGCTTGGTTGGAGTGAGTAGGAACAGTAATTTTGTTTATTTTTAAGATTTTTTCTTTCTTTTTTATCCAGAAAAATTTCCAAGATAATCAGAAATTATCCTTTATATTTTTTATCTTGATTCAGTTGCCAGAAATAAAGGGACTACCTGAATCCTCCTGATCATTTTCTGCTTAATACCCAGAAAGACCTTTTTATTCTCCTTATCCATGTTTGAGACTTAGCCCCTAAAAAGTGAGTCTGCTAAAAGCAGTAATTCAAAGGCAAAGGTTTGATGGTTAAGGCTTTACCACATCATTGGGTAGATATTTAGTAAGAACAGCAAATTATTCATTTGTACCCAGAAAACTAACCCTTAGATAGATTGTCTTTGACCTCTTGTGGCACAGTTCCCACCTCCTGCGGTGCCCTGGCAACAAAGTCCTTCTGAAATGTCTTTGTAGATTGTGAGCTGATCATGCACGAATTGAAATGGTGATGCCAGGCATATACTTTGCATGTTCTGATGAGTTTTGCTCTATTCCTCAGGCCAGCTGGCTGTGCAAGCTTTAGATAATGTACAGAAGCCAAAGCCAAAAAAAAGCTCAGATTAATAAAAAAATAGCTGCAACTCAAACCAGACATATCTTAAGGGTTTTTAAGGTTTCAAAAGGCTGTAAAAATAATTTTCACCTAGTGAATATGAACAGTAAAACTAGGGAACTTATATTATATAAATACTGCATAGCTTTCCCTTCTTTTTCAGCAGCATTTCATACAAATAAAATTAAAAGAATTTATCACTTGTCCTAGCAGAGCTCTGGCTAGGTGTGAAGCAGAGCTGCAGTTTACTCTCAGTTCCCTCATCCTGAGGCAAGACTAGTGGGTTGCAGTATGATAGTGAGTAGACTGAATGAAAAGACTGGATTTGATTGCATTTGGTAGTAACAGGTGTGGGAAGGACATAAGAAAGAGCTGTAGAATTGTTGTGGTTTTAGTAG
>VYZT01043018.1:4034-19832 GCA_013400735.1 Pomatostomus ruficeps
CCCACCCCGGCATTCTCATGTTCCTTAAAGATAGCATTTTCTCCAATTTA
Source organism: Pomatostomus ruficeps (assembly GCA_013400735.1). Lineage (NCBI taxonomy): Eukaryota > Metazoa > Chordata > Aves > Passeriformes > Timaliidae > Pomatostomus > Pomatostomus ruficeps. Next base: position 4,085 of record VYZT01043018.1, read on the forward strand.
TTTTTGCACTTAGATGGTGATATTTATACTTACAATGAGAAAACAAAAATGGAAAACTGGGTGTGATGTTCTTGATGTGTTTAATATGGTATATGCAACACTTATCCATACTTTTCTCTTTATATTAATCTGAAAAAGGAGTTATTTGTGTGAGGATGAAGGCATAAAATATGGATAGAGTGTTCAAAGTATAATTTCAGGTGATTAATTCTGGAAATCAGATTGGAAATCTTACATGAGTAGACTATCTTTAATCTATTAAAGTGTAGTCATATTTTCTCCCTCCAAGTTATATTATTACAGTGTTTGTTCAATTTAACTAGCAAGTTTTGGAGTCAGAGGTTGAGACTTACAATATGGTCATCTTATATGCCTTATCCTGTATGTGTAATTTTGCATTTTCTGAGTATTAAGTGTCGGTAAAAATAAATAATCATGGGTTCAAGTCACTTTTGTACACTTCATTGCCTATTTATCATAAAAAAGTTATTGACCTGACTTAGAAATAAGGAAAGCAAAATGACAAATGACTGGGATGGGGTTCTGAAAAAATATTTTTAAAACTTGCATTAGAATTTGGCTTTTGGACTCCTCCCACTGTCCTTAAATTATTTGGCAACATCTTTCTTCCTTGCTTCCCAAACCTCAAATCGGTCATAAACACACAGATACTGTAGTTATTCCATCTTTGGATTCCCTTTGTGAAAGGAGGGAACCTCCACTTTGTTTTCTTTCAGAAAATTAGATCCAGATGAGTGGCTACAGAGAGGGAACATGAAAAACTTGAGCGTGCTCCCAAGGAGCTGCTGATACCCTTTTGGGAAATGCATACTTACTGCTATGGACCGTGTGAATCCAATTACACCATGCTTTGTAGCACAGTACACAGGCTGGAATGCAGCAGGCATGAGTCCTTCAAAATAAAAAGGTAGCTGAATGAAGTTGTCGAATATTCCTGATTTATGATTACCTTAAACACACATACAGGTGTATAGTGTAAAAAATTTGTGATAGAGATGCAACAAAATGGATTAGTAAAAATTTGTAATCTGGGAAGGCTAGGAAAAAAATTAGATGGATAAAAATGTGCAGGCAAAAGAAGAGCAATAAAAAAGCGTAACTTTTAAAAGGAAAGGTATCTATGAGGTATGGCTTAAAAGAGAGAACACAATCTGGAAGAAAACACGCAAGAATGAGATTTTTGAAGCACCTTCTAGGAATCAGTAAAGTATTTAAAGTATATTGAGGAACAAAGTATTTTAGATAGGTTTTGATATCTGACATGTGAAGTGGATACCTGCAATCATTTACAGTGTGTTCAGGGAGGAAGTGTGGGAATAGGAGAAGCAAAATAAAAATTTTATGCTAACACTGTAAACCTTTATGGTCTGAGTGGGAGAGCACTAAATTGTTATTTATAGCAGAGAAAGAAGAGAGAACAGAGGTTTTGGAAGAAAACTAAGAACTTAGTTCTGGTAAGACTGAGTTGATGCCAAAAAGCTAGTCAAGACGAAATGACAGACCATGAGTGCATATTCATTCCTGCCAATTATGCCAAAAATTACTACTATACAATGAAAGCTGAACTGGACCACATGGATGTTGTAACTCCACCTGAAAATGACACCCTTTTGAACAGCAAACTTCAGTCTGAAAGTTAGAGAAGAAAATGTTTTCCTGAATGTGCTATTGTAAAACTGGATAGTAATTTAATGCCTTAATGTTTGATTCTAATAGAATTCATCCCAATTAATAACTTACATATATTTTTTAAATTTTCATACTTCAAGCCTTAAAGTGATACATTCAAGAAGGATTTTGACTTATCTCAGTGGAGATGAAGACTTCACTACCTAGCTCTAAGTATGGATTTGCCAGAAAAATTATATATGCCAGACTTGCATGGGCTCTTTGCTTTGGAATCTACTTTGTCTGAAAGAAAAAGCTTTCTAAGACAGCACAAAGCTCTAATTACCAACCTGACAGCTTCAAGGTTTTATCTTGATTTAAATGCTACCTTGGTGATCCTGTGAAAGCAGCACTGTTTGATACTGGGAAATGAAGAAATTAACCTATTTCCTGGTTGTTCTTTCAGAATTGTATTTATTTGCTTGGCTTGAATAATGTCTTATGCTTCTGCTTAAGAACTCACTTTTATGAAATGGTTTTTGTATTTTCTCCTGTGGATTGTGATCACAACACAGGCTTAATTTTCCTCTGTTTGTTGACTTTTAATGATCACCACTCTTCAAATTATTGGAAACACTGGAATATTGGCACATTAGAAATAATACAATACTATTTAAAAAAACCCTCTTAGGTACTTTTACATACTTTAAATAAAGGAAATTCTAATCGGGCTGCAACTAGGAGAAATAAAACAGACAACATCTACTGGGAAACAGAGGAAGAATTTAGAAGTAATTTTATTTTTATTTTTTAACCACAGAAGAAAAAATACCTTTTACTTGGGAGGGAGGAGAAACAAAGTCAAGAAATAAACAAAGGAAGGGCACAGCTCACAGTAATGAAGTGGAATAAGGTTCAAAGTCTTACTTAGATGCCAAAGACAGCAGGAATAACTAGGCAGGAAAAGAGGAACAAATAGCTTTTTTTTTTCTGAAAACCAGTTCTTTCCTAATTGAAGTTATTATTTTTGCTGAAGTGGAGAACCAAGAAAAAAATTGTCTGACTTACGGACAAAGCACCTAAGACTAGTCCTAGCATCCCTCACATCAGACAGTAACAGTCCTGCCTCACTTTCATGCCTGAGTTTAGTACTCAGAACCACACCGTGGGCTTTCCAGCTCAGAGCCACTTCCCTGCCCCGGGAAGAGCTGGATCTCTGTTAGTGGTGTGTCCCAAGCACTCTCCTAGCAAGTGTATCATGATCATGTTATATTGAGCCTGCTCTACCTACATATTTATTCAGCCAGTGAGCAGAGATGAGTTCATAGCATATTAGTTACGGCATTCATTTGTTAGAAAATCTGGATTCTGTTTGCTGCCTCCATGAATATTTAGTTATCTTATGCAAAGCAGAACGGCAGCGAAACACACTAGAGAACATTATACACAAAATAATGGGGGGAAGAAGAGGAGGGTGTTCAAATGGATGGTGATGGGTCAGTGTACTTCTGGAAAGTGATCCATTTGGGTTTTAAGCTCTCTTATAAAGGGAGAAGGCTATGGCTAGATTTTCCTCTCCCTGGATTTTGCTGCATGGTGAATTGCAAATGATTTCATGATGACTCAAGATGCTCTTTGGTTTACCAAAACCAGTTCAAGCAGACCAACAATAATCCTGTGCTCCAGTGTTAACTGCTCTGGTTTATTTTTCTCAGTTCCTGGCAGGCTGAGAGAGACAGCCCTTGCCCTTGCTTATACTCTAGTCTCCTTGTGCTAGTGTCGAGATCACTCTACCATTGAAAACATAGTGTCAGATGTCTCACTACAACTCCTTATTTAACATGGTCAATAGTTTCAATAACAACATCTTGAGAAATTAGTACTGGAGGTGGAGAATTCTATCAACAAATTTGAATTGTATCAGTAAGCTTTGCTGAAACCAGTATTTCCTTTCATTCCACTTTGATGGAACAAAGAATTTTGATGAAAACAGAACTAAGCATTTTTCCCTAGTTACACTCTCCCACTGAACATGTTGCCCTCAGAGATTGGAGTAAGTCCCTTCTTTTTAATAAGATTTATTAGCCTTTTTAGTTTTAAGTTGGGCTTTGGCCTTTCTGATCTTCTCTCTGCATACCCCCATGATATCATTATTGTCTTCCTGAGTGCCAAAACAAAGGTGAAACAGACATCTTAGCAAAAATTCTAAGCTATGCCATTTCTATGATTTTTTTATAGTGAACTGACGTCTGAAGGGAATAGCTTCTAATTTTTTTAACCTCATTCTGGAAGATTCTGCTCAGGGACCGGAATCTCTGTCATGATGCTGAACTGAAGGCCCAGTTGTACAACCATTGACACTTCTGTTGCCCTGTGCCACTGTGATAGAGTCCTGGCTCGGTTATGTAACCACATGCTTAGTTTTGTTCTTGTAGTGCGTGTAGGATCTGGTCCTAAAAAAGCTTGTTTGCTGTGACAGGTACTTTAAGGATTTCTTGTGGCTGAAGCTTTCAATAAAGGGAGGACAAACCAGCTGTTTGAGGAATCTGAGTGTTGAAGGTGAGAGCAATCAAACCACTGATATAGCTGCACAGCAGAAGGGTATCCAGATTCACTACACATTGAACAGCCTCTCAAAAAAGTAGCATGATAGTATGCTAAAATTTTTTAAGCCCTCTATGGATACTTTGACTTTTTTTTTTTTGTTTGCTAGAATACAGACAGATACAAATTCAGTTCCACAGAATACTTTTTTAAAAATACGAAAGCTATCAAAACAAAAGTGTGTGCCTATACTTGAATTCCTTTTGCCCTTGCAAAAAGTTTACAGGTACCAGCCATGACAAGGTAAAAGACAATGTTAAATGTAGTCATTTAAACAGCGTCTTATTTACATTTAGTTTTTTATGCTTTCTCTGTAGCTTGTAACTATTCTATTAAACACAATTAAAGGTACCATGTGTAGCTTCCTACAGAAGAACTTTTAGAATATTTTATTACTTGAATCTGAAAATTAAGTCTATTCCAATGAACAATCCTGCAGTCATTGAAATAATTTTTATGGAGACAAATTTGAAGTAAAACACATTTATCACTATTTCAGTTTAGCAGAATTCTTCTTGATATGAATGCACAAATGCAATAAAATTAAATTTTATAGCTTTGAGACATAGTTGGGTGTTTGCTGCATGTGCTCACATATTTTTCTCCCTCTCTTAGTCCTATCCTGTGGAGAGATTAAGGAAAGGAAGACTCAGTACTGGACAGACAGGCTCTGGCTTTGATCCAGCTGAATGAACACTTTTAAGCATCCACTTCATAGAAATCATTTCAGTAGTACCGTGGGTGTTTGGAAATGTAACACTGTAAGGGTAAGGCTTGATTCTGTCCCTAGTCCATGTCATTGGCAAAATTCCCATGGTGATGTACTGGTAGCTAATTAATGTGCAAAGGAAATATTATTGAATGTTGCATAAGCACTACATAGAACTCTTGTTGCTCAGAAAGTCATAGGAAGGTTTGCTGTCTGTATCTTATAGAGTACTTGGACGGGGGGATCAAAACCACTCAGAAGTTTAATAACAGAAGCTAGCTCTAAGAAAACACTTGAAGGGGATGTTAATCAAGCCAATGGAAGTTTATCTTTCATATATGGAACAAACTGCAGGACTTAGGCCTTCAGACTGGAAAGGAGAATTAGAGTCACAAAGCACAAACAGTAGTAAATTAATAAGCAATAAAAATTACTATATGTTAGCTTTTAAAGTGTGTTTTTCCTTATGACCTTGGAAACAATTGTTAAATACAAGCTATGTGAAACCAAACAAAGCGAAGAAACTTTGTTTTGACAGATATCCACAATCATCATGGCCCAATGTTAATATTAAAATTAAGTAAATAGATGCAAACTTAAATCAAATAATTAAAACATCACTTACAAGCTCTTAACAAACAGAACAGCCAAGATTTTAGGTCTTAAAAACAAAATAATTTTGTGTTCATTTGAGACTAGTTGGAAAAGGCATTAAATTACTTGCTACCTCTACCCTTTCTTAAGCACTGCATAGGCATCGGTGTTTCTGTGAAAATGTTTAATCTTTTACTTGTGTTGATGAGCCACTGCATTGCAACAGCAGTTTCGCTCAGGTTAATTTGGATGCAATACAATGTCCATTTCAGCCTATAGAGATAAACTTACTGGTGTCAGTAGGCAACGTGTTAGACACTCTTGACAAATGCTGACTTAAAGGTACATGGAGTTTTTCAATAAAGAACCCCTCACCCAATTGGACATATGTGCATCTATTAAGTCAGATCCTCAAGATCTATATGCTTTATGTCAATAGAGTGAGCTGGACTTTTTATCACAAAAGCTAAGATTTATAGAAGAACTTAAAAATACATGGAACATCCACATTATCCACAATCAGTTAACTATAGCCAGTGCTGTCTTAACTGGCTTTTCATTGTTAAAACACATAGGAATATCCTGGTGTGAAATTTACAAGTAATGGTGCAGAATTCTGCCTCACAACTGGGCAGTACTAACCCCCAACTGACTTAGAATTCGTAGAATTCTATTTTTATACCAATAAATAGAAATAGAGTTATAACCTAGATAGGTAGTGAGCAAAGAAAGCACTTGCTTAAGCTTGGTGAAATATGAGTGTTAATTTTATGACTTCTCAAGTACAGGAAGATCACATCTGAAAGGACTTGGAACACAGAGTGGGTGTGTGACGATCTTTGTTAATAAAGTAGGTATAGGCTAGCCTTAGATATTCCTACATTTGTGTTTCTGTGGAGCTAAATGGACAAATTTACATCAGACTCAAGATTTTTAATACAAGACTGATAGGTTAGGAAAATTACTGGGGTTTTTTCCATTGAATTGTGTTTAAAAAAGTAAATGAAATTTGTGGTTGTTTGATATCCTTCTGTTGCTATGCTGAAAACCAGTTCAAAATTGTTCCAAATAGGGAAGGGCCACAAAAAGAAGAAAAAGTAAGACTGATCAGTATGATTCCTGTACTTAAGAAGAAAACCCAGCAGAAATTGTTTATGGAGAAAATTTTCTCACCTGCCAAGGATGAGATATTAATGATTACTCCTCCATCGCCTCCATTTCCTTTTCTCATGTATTCTAGGCCAAGGTAGGTTCCTCTGATCACAGATGTCTGGTATAGAGAGGAAGGAATTATTGAAGATACTCAGAGATTATTTGAAACTATTCAAATTATTTTACTGAATTATTGACGTTACTCAACATATCTATTGTGCTTCTACAAACTGAAATATGCTTTTATTGTGGTACTTAAAACCTGTATTGCTTTACCACTGGGCTTATTTGTACTTTGAAGATTTTAAACACAGAGACACTCCACAGTATTGCAACTCAATAACTTCAGAAGCACAATTGCAATAGATAGAAGTAATAGCAGTTTACTTATTTCTCTTAATAAGATACAAATAATCAAACTAAAATATTGAAATGCAAAATAAGAGCTGTGAAGGAAATGAAATAAAGAGTAAGTAAATAATTTACAGATGACACACATAACTTATCTAAAAATGTAAGTGGCAGATAAATTGATCCAAATCCCATCATTTCTGTTGAGACACCCTATTCTATATCATAAAAAATATACTGACTGTATCTGACGATAACATTAACACTTAAAACTGCATTTGGCTCAAGTCAAAAGAAATTCACACTTTTTAGGATTAAGTACCATGATATATTTCTGGTCTCAGAATATTAAAAATGTGTATTATTTTCTGACTGCAGTTACAGAAGTTTTACCACTCCTCTCAAATGAAAGTTAGCCCACACAGGCAAATACAGAGAAGGCAAAAAAGACATTCTAAGAGATGTGAGATGTTGTTAGCATAATATTAGCAGTGATTTTCACAAATATTTTTCTTTTTTAAAGAAAGAACTTTGAGGAAAAAACATTCTGAGACATATATCATCTTGATTCCTTACAATCTGTTTTTGAACCTCTCTGCAGTCAGAAATTTTGCTGAGATTCCTCTCACTGAACTTCAGACTTTTAAACTGAGATGTCCAAAGACACACCCAGCCTGGGGTTACCAGCCTCCTGGGTGAATCATGGGAGAGAGTTTCTCCCAGGAAGTCACTTTAGCTGAGAGTGAAACAAATAGTAAGAAAAAGGCAGCAGTCAATGCTCCTGGTGGAAGATAATCACTTTAGAGAAATGTTCCAGTATTACTTCATTAGTGATGAGTTTCATAATTATTTACCCATTATTTTAGATCTCCCTGTAATCATTTCACATTTGCTTAACAATTTCTACATAAATTGGACAAATGCATTAAGACACACTTTTAGTCTTATAGGAATATTATTTCAGCTTTTAAATGAGAACTTTCTTTGTGCTTTATGACTGTTTAGTGCTATTTATTGACCCAAATAAATTAAGATGTCGAAAAGATAAAATGTGCATGATTATTTCACTATTTTTGACCAGAGAAGGTCTGCAGAATAATGGAGACAGAAATTTCACATATAAAAAAAACACAGTGAAAAATCTCTATGTGCCTAAAACCTAATGGATAGAGGAACAGGGGGAAAAAAAAGAAAAGCTTTTAAAATCAGAATGTTAACTATTTTTCTGCCACTATCTAAATTCCCAAAGCAAAACTGGAATAATCTTGAGATGGATATTAAATTTAATTTTCATTAGCTGATATTTTTAGACATGAATGTTATAAAATATAAAATAGCACTTCTGCTTCAGTTTCAGTTATCCTTCATGCTTGTTGGTTTTAGTTGGAATCAGATTTGAAAGAGTGCATGTCCTGCATTATTAATATCACTTGTTCATTTTTCAAGTAACACGAGGCTGCCCATTGACAGAGATAAAACCACCTGAGATCTCATTACCAAGTTTGCTGAGGAATCTTGATGATGAATCACCTTTTCTCATTTTCTATACTTTCAGCACATACTGAGATATTTTTATAATAATATATTTTCAGAATATTTATTTCCTGGAAGAGTGTGAAACCCCACAAAATATGAATATTTCAAAATTCTGAAACAATATCTTAAATTTTTCTTAAAGAAAAAATTTCTATAAAAAGATTTTTTTGTTTGTTTATTTCTTTCCTGGAAAGTCTTGTTTAAGCTGACTTTAAAAAAATATTTTGATTAAGTTAAAAAGGATGCTGTCGATAAAATGCTTAACTTTCCAAAGAATTGTCTTCAGTGTCTTGACACATACCAAACTAAATCTGATTTCTCTTGCATGTCCTGGAAAGTAACAGAGTCCTTATCAAAGTTGATCTAGTGCTGTTTAATGTTGATTGTCACATGTAAGTTTGATTTATCAAAACCAAGCTTGTTAATGCCTGGTAGCGTTGCTATAAGATATACTTATTCTGAACATAAATTTATTGGCACATCAACTGAAATTAGATTTGGACTTAAGAGTAGGGTGTGTTTTTTAATATATATAGGTATGATAGGCTGTACAGAAGATATTTTAGAAAGAAAGGGGTTAATGCTTTGGAGAGCAGGCGCAGGTCCTGTCATGCCCTGGAGCAGTGGCTCAGCCTGCTGAGCTGAAAAAGAGAATTCCACTTAAGATGATTAGAGAAAATAAATCAGTTGGAGAGGGAAGTAGCTTGGGGCTCCTTGAAGGCTTTTCTATTCCTTCTAATTTAGAGCTAATAGACCTAGATGAGTCCTTGGCCAAACTGATGCCTTAAGATTTAGCTTTTCTATTTCTTAGACCCTGTACTGCTTTAGTGTAGCTATAAAACTCCATATAGCCTGTTAACTCCTGTTCTCACATTCTAGTTAGACATAACAAATCCTCTCTAGGCCTGGACTCAAGGACACCTTGTTGTTCCAGGCCCCAAAGTATGTAAACTAAAGCTCTAAAAGGGGGGACTGACTTGGGGTGAATTACATCATCATCTGAAACTGTAATTGAAGAATTAACCCTGATATGTAAATTGATCAAAACTTATAAAAATAAAAACTCATGACCCGGGGTCCATCTTGGGTGTGGCCTCTCCTGGAGAGGGCTTTTGTCTGCCCGAGGTGTACCTATTGAAGGCCCTTCAATAAATACCCATTTTATTCACTTAATCTTGTCTAGCCTCTGTTCTAGGTAGTCTCCATCTCTCAGGCATCAAAACCACAATTATAAACCAAGAAAAGAGTGAGTAGCTTGGCTGTCCAATCAAAATTACTGTATTGTTCTTTTTCTCTCTCTGGAATCCATTAACTTGGTATTGATTCAAGTGGCTGGAGACGTGTTCTCCTTTGCATAAAGGTATAGTGAGAGGTGGTCTTCAAGATAAATGCAGACTTCCATTTGGATATTGCCCCTTACACCTGCTATTGCCTTGTAATCCTTACCTGTGATCCTTGCAAAAACCTCACTGAGTGAGGCTGATCTTGGGAGAAATGGCTATTTATGATGTTTGGGCTGATAAAAGAAAGAATTATTCTGCAGATAAATGCTGAACCACATACCCAGGGTGAGAAGAATCTATCTGTCTGCACGCTCAGCAGACAGCACTTTCATCTAAAGTATTGTGTGATGGATTTCCCATTCTCTTGCAAGAATCCACCTCTCTCCAATCTTCACAAACTTTATGTGTTTTCTGAGCCCAGATTTTCGTTTTGGGTTATGACGAAAAATGTCTGCAATTTCCTTTCAATTAAATGAAAGAAATTAAAGGTCTTTTCAGATTGTGCAGTTCCCCAATTGTACTTTTAAAACTAATAATTTAATCCCATGTTCTTAACCAACAATAATTCATAGATTATATATTAAATAAAAATTCTGTGAAAGTTAAATTTAAAATTACCTAATTAAAAAAATGTTTGACTATGCTTAAGATGAAAATATATGGGGAGACTTTGCACAAGAAAGCATTTTAGAGTTTAATATTTTATGATTCCTTTGTTTACAACTGGATTTGGCTGAAGGGATGTTGTTCATAAACATGTCAAGAACAAAGAGTATGAAAGTCGTCAGCTTTGTAACTAAATGTAGGTAAATCAAAAATTGGTACAGCTGACTCTTACAATTTTTTTTTCATCCTGGCTATGGAAAACTAGTATCATTAAGGTCAGAAAATAATCTAAATTACTGTCCTTCTAGATGTTGAAAAGCATGTGATCTCAGTAACACTGCTGTTTATTTTCTTACCAAAATACAGTGTTTTACTACAGCACATAATGAAGATGGGTCATCAAGGTGCTCTGGAGGTCTGAGTGTGCTCTCAAGGGAGGCAATTTTACTCTTCAACTGCCAGCAAAAAAATTTAGGATTCTTTCAAATAAAGTTACAGTGGTGAGTACAGGAATATCTCTTAGCATTAGTTTACATAAATTGGAGATTTAAATTAGAGATCAGACATGCTGAATGAAGTATCATACAGTAATAAACCCAAAATGGTATCTGACAGCATGGTAAACATTCTAAAAAAATTGTGCAAATACTCAAAATATTTTTAGTTGCTTTTGAGAATAACATTTCAGTAATCAGTAACTCATTTAATGATTCTTAAATGGCAATTTAGTTGCCAGTGTCAGAAATAAAACTTACAAAATCTATGATTCTTCACATTTCTATGTGTCCTTTGGCTGTATAGGTTTAATTCTCTCATTGTGAAGGAAATCATATCTTGAAACTCTGACTCCAATTAGACTCAGAGTCTTCAGTAGAGCACTAATTAATTTTTTCCGCCTTTGGAAACCAATGTCAGCCAATGTGTACAATGTTCTTGTACTCCAACATTATACCCGTAAGTCAATTTTCACAGTTTATGTTTCATTTTAGATTTATCTACTTAAAANCTTTGGTGATGGTGCCCAGGACATCATTATTCATCATCCTTTTCAAGCGACAATTCTTTTGAAAGTAACTTAGTACACAGTGTTTTTTTTCTAGTGTTTCAGGGCAGCTGTTCCAACCAACATAGTTTCTCACACCTACTTAATGAGGTTTCCCATGCCACCTCTTGTCTGATACATCTGGTATTTCATGCTGAGAAAATGCAGCAGCATCCTCAGTGCTGAAGATGAGCACTGTATTGCTATCAAGGTGACATGGTAATATAAATTCCTTTGAGAAAACAAAATGGTAATCAGTCCTAACATTTTATGTAGGTTCCTGAACAAACATAGTTCAGTGCTAGGGGTACTGAATGAAAATGAAAGAGCCACTGACTTGTGGTTTCACAAAGCAGGTTAGCACAGAGCTGGAATTTGACCCAAGATCATTTGCCTTTCATACAGTGATGTAAATTGATGGCTATCTATAAGGAACATTTAAAAGTACTTTGTGAACTGTGTAAGGTGAACTTCAGAAGTCTGAAACTAAGTGCTGCTTGTGATATCCATGGAAAATTTTAGCATTTTGCTGTTGGACAGGTAGGTGGGACTACTTTTTTAATGTAGATTTTCTAGGACGTAGACAAGCTGGAGCAAGCATGCAAGTCCCTTGGCATTCCTACGTATAGGTTAGTTTGATTGCTATGTGAAATAAAATCGCAGGCTCTTGAGTATGAATTTCCAGCTCAACTGTGGAAAACAAGAAGTCTATAGAGGAAGAGGAAGAAAGGAGAAAGGAATATATAGCAGGATTTGATAATTTGCTATAAGTCAGTAGCTTTTTTGCAAGGTGGGAATGAAACACTATGTTTTAGTTTTTTATGGTGCAGTTTTCTTTACTTCCCTCCTCCCCTTTGATATACCTCCACATTCCTGAAGGACATAGGAATAATATTCCATTTTGAGTAGCTGGTCTTATGTTCTCAGTTCAAAACCATTGCTTTTCATTATACTTCAACAATGGTTACTGTAAACATACATTAAAACCATAAACTAAAAAATTCTTTGACTTATCATGTTATTAAGGTAAGTCACTGTGTCCTTCCTAGTAAAATATAAACAGCAAAAATAATTATACCTGTAAGTATATATTACACCTATAGGCTTCTTTATGTACTTAGAGGATTGATCCTTGTGCTACTAATTTCAAGGTAAGTGTCGCTTCTCACTTTTTGGCCACATCTCTCCCTAGACACTTGGTCCTCTGACATCAAATTATGCTGAAGAATAGGCAAGTAAGCCATTAAGGTAGCCACTGCTTGTCAGTAAACCAGTCCCCTATGCCACTTTATCTTCTAGATACTGTTTGTTTTGGTTTGTTTCTCTGTTGGTGGCACTGAGAAATTGTGCTTGCTTTGTCTGTATTGTGGGATCTAGTGGTTATTTCCACCTGCTGAATCCACAATGTGTCCAGGTTACATTATTTTGGGATGAAAGTTCAGTCCTTGGCATTTCTCCTGGTATGGTGGGAAAGGACAGCAAGGTGTATGGACCAGAAGAAGGTTGCAGCCTGCTCCCAAGGGATCCCATTTTATGGCTTGCACAGTGGAATGGCCTTGTGGTGATCATTAATCTTTGTCACAAAAATAAATTCAATTATCACTTCTGATGTTTGCTGAGTTATCCTTCTGGTTTCTGCTGAAACATTAATTGGCCTTCTGAGGAATAGGTCATTACTGATAAGCAAACAAATTGATTTTGCAAGGGTTGCTAGTTGGTGGAACATGTATTTCACCATGAGCTATATTGAAAGGGGTCACATAAATATACAGTGGTGCATTATCTGCCCTGTAGTTCCAATCCAAGTATTTTGCATGGACAAACCATGATGTTGGTAAACTTAATTTTAGTAAAGGACTTTTCTAAATTCGTGGAAATTTGTTACTTCTGTCACTTATGGAAATAAATTGTGCAAACTTATGAAAAATGTAAAAACTTGGAACTGTTGCATATTTGTACATTTTGCCTAGTAAAGAAGAATAAGACTGTCATGCACATGAACAAATTTTATGTGTGCATTTGCATTCTACTTACTTCTGAGCAATGCTTAAATAATGGAATCCCATATGACTGGGGTGTTTTGATGAGCCCACGTTTTGACCTGCAATTTAAAGTTTTGCCAGAATGTGTTAAAATGTGCAAAATCATCATACAAACAGGAGATAGCTGTGATTTTGCTTTCAAATTTTTCATAATTTCATTTGGGAAATTGGTTTACATATATATACAAAATTAATTTTTTGTCATAGTAAAATAATAAGGTTGTCAAAATGCCACATAAAGTGTTTCTAAACTTTTGATTCAGGTAATATTTAAAATGTAAGCATGGGTGATACCAGTACTGCCACATTTAACTGTATACTGCAACCTATATCAGCTTTTAGAAACCTCTGACATGAACATAAAAGGAGAACCTGTGTGTATTTTGGGGGATCGTCTTTAGTATAAAACGTGCTAAGTGCATTTGTAAAGACAAAAGATACTGTAATTATAGTGGCCACTCTAATTACGGTGGTTCCACAAAGCCACATCAACACAAGATAAAATTATCGAAGCTTCTTAGGACACCCAATTGTGTTTCAATAACACACATGTTCAAGGCTCATAAAGATGTGGGCCCTTTCTCTTGCTTTAGGGATTTGAAGAAAAAAAACAATTATAAAATTTCTGGATCCCTTAGGCAAAAGTTCTCATAAATGCAATAAACACTGTCATGCTGGAGGACTGTAGGAAGGACCCTCAATAAGAATGTACGTGTCATATACCCTTGTGCTATTCTGTGCACAAATATGTGTGTGTGGCAGACAGCTGAAACTACACCGGTAATGTCTCTTTAAAACTTTAAAAAGGAACTCTTGTGTGGTTGCCAAGTTCATTGTTTTATGTGCCATAATAACAAGAGTGTACGCTTGTATGAGTATCACTAGTTGAAGCTGCTGTTGATCAAGCTGATATCAATCAAGTCAACACCATGAGATCTGGAGTTTTGAGGTGAGGAATAGATGGCATTGCTGGAATACTTAAAATGTAATAGAAATATTAACAAAGTAATTTAAGGATTGATTTTTAGCACAAAATGTAGCAAAATGGTGGAAAGTACTGCAATAGAAATATTATTTTAGTAATCAGTAGTCCTTACACCCCCTGCCCTACTTTATCAAGTTATCTTTCTTGCTCTCAGAAAACAGTAATGGATAAAAGTAGGAATTGCTTTACTCCCTCTATTTTCCTTCCAAATTAAGTCCCACTATGTTAAACATTCTACTTCATGCTTTCTCAAGCAGTACTATGAGAGTACTCCCTTGCACTCCTTTAAAAATGTTCCTGAAGACCAACCGGTTCTGTGAACTGTTTTAGTTGTAAAGAACACACCCCAGAGGTGTTTGTTCTGATTTATCTTGCTCTGTACTGCTCTACTTTTGTACTTTGTACTTTAAACTGGGGCAGGGAATATTTGTTATATCAATATATAAATGATATCACTAAGACAATGACTGACATGTAGAGGGGTTTTTTCCCCCTTTTAAAATAAAAGATATGTGTATCACAGTGTGTGGCTATAGCAACTATTTCTGTTCTTAGGAATAATACAAAGAAACCATCCTACAGAGGGAAATGGAGACATTTTAAAATCATTAATTTCACATATATTTTGCTCCTTTCTATAAGAAACAAACAAAAAAATATTTTAAAGAACCAACCCATATAAGATATTACATGCATCAGCTATTTTACTTCCATTGTTATAATCAAAAAAGCAAAAAGTACAAATTGTTATATCTTGTTTTACAGAAATTACAGTAACCGGATAGAAATGCTTATGGAAACAAACTAGTTAGTTGACTCTTTGTCAGACAGGGAAAGAATAATCAAGTCAATAGGTGAGTGAAGCTATTTGGACCTTAGAGAGGCTTTGATTTAACCCACATAACTGTACTTCTATTCTGTTCGATCGTTTTACATGTTCTTCCAGACACCACCATGTATTTATGAAATTTTTCAACATTCAGCAGTGCATTAGGTCATTAGAACATTTATGGTGAACTTACCTATACAATAATGTATAAACTACATAACACGCCCTTAAAAAAAAAACGGCAGTAGCTTGATAGTTAAGTATGTAGGTTTCTAAAACTTGGATGTCAGATTTTCTGCTACTTGAGACCATACTTATGGTCTGCTTCTGCTCAGTGACTTGTAATAAGAAAAAAAGTGATAGAATGTTGCAGTATGCTCTGGCCA
>VYZT01043028.1:0-12892 GCA_013400735.1 Pomatostomus ruficeps
CAGAGATAAGCGACATAAGATAAGGCTGGCTGCTACCGAGTGGCAGCCAGAGTGCTTATCTGGCCAAAGCGCTGGATCACAGCAGGCATGGCAGCACCTAAGCAGCCCTGCCAGAACCCAGAAGTGTTAAACATCTAAATTTTCACGCAGAACCTACTTTTGGCTAAATTTCTTAGAGAGCATGGTATGTCCTGCATGATGATATATGTCCTGACATTCTTTCATTATCTTTGCCTGCACTTTTGGGGAGTGACCAGGCTCCGGTGGAGTCAGTCAGGAAGAATGTGGCAGGCCTTGCCATTATTTCTATGGCCACAAACACCACGTGCCACTTTTTACCTGTGTGTTGTGCCTTTCTGCACTCAAAGTGTTAAATATGAGCTGCAGCTTGCTCATAGGCAAGAGTTGCAGATAGGGATCTCAGATAAACCTACTTACCATATTCAGGACCAATATGTGAGTTCCTTGAAGTCAGTCCTTTCAATCAGGGTCTGGTAGGGAACACTGGGAATAGGGAGGAGCCTTGGGAGAGTTGCAAAGTACTGTGCAGAGTGAGGGAAGACTAAGTGAGGGATGGAAGCAGTTTCAAGGTAACTTCTCAAGTACTTACAAACTGCTCTGTCACTTGAGGAAATGATGGTCTCTAGGAATTACAGACCTGGGACATCCGCTTGTGCAATGACCATAAGAGATTACGGAATTACTACCACACGGGTGTGTTTTTTTCTATTTGCTGCTCAGCAAGCTGATATTTGGTTTGATGCAAAAGAAAATGAGACTTCTTAAACCCCTTTGGTTATAGGCCCCACCTATTTTATTTTTTTAAAGCTTTTCTCCAGTTGTTAAGGACTGAGAAGTAGCAGTTTTGTAAATGCGTTTCCCTTTTGACATATGCCTTCCTGATAACAATGCTCTCCAGCTGGCCTAATTTGGTCCTTGAGAGGAGACCCGTGGCAGGATGCCTGCCAGAGTCCTGCCTAACACCCAGTGAGGGCTCAGGCCTGTCTCATCACCCAGGGATCTGGTGGGAGGTGGCAGGGGCTGCTGACTGACATGGAACAGCTGTTTGGGAGACTGGGCACGCCGCTGGCTCTTGGGGAGCCTTGGCATGTGCTTGCTGACTTGCCCTTTCATGTGGCTCTGACAAGTAGCCCAGAAGTGGATGCTTTTGGGTTTAGCTGGGAATGACACACATTATTCATCAGGCTCTCTGACTGCTTAGCACCTCCAGACTCCTTCTGGCTGTTTATATTTAAAATGAATCCTAAAAATCATTGTTCAAAGTAAGGGCTGCCAGCCTGCAGCCTTTTTGTTAAAGAATGCTGGGCAGAAACTGAAGAGAACTGAAGAGTTAATGGGGGTTTGTAAGACCCTTCTGATCCATGAACCTTCACCAACAACAACTTCCATGTCAGAGGAGAAGAGGAACTGAAAGGGCAAGAGCAAACAGCTCTCACTCTAAATGTGGGCTTTGACAGGAGAACAGCAGGCTAGGACCTCAGGGAATGACTAAGAAAATATTTATATAGGTTTGTGAGGTAAGCAGGACTAAATTAGTGCATGGCTTTGAATGTTAGCAATGCAGTTTTACAGGTAATACTAGGATTTAATGTGTAGCCATGGAAGAGCCTGAAGTGCACGAGTGATATGCTGAGAAAACTCAGTACTGATACTGAGGATACAGTACCATCTGGGAGGAGCTGGGGCTTCCAGAGACTGCCAAAGAATCATACAATCATAGAATCACTCCAGAGGGGTCTCAGCAGAGCTGCACTCCTGTGGGTGTGTGGGCTTTAGCTGAATGCAGAAACATCACATGACACCGAGCCTCAGTGTTTGCTGACATTTAAAGCAAGAGGAATTTATATCCTGCTTTATAGTGTACTGAACACTTAATTCTTTTTAGTAGCATTCTACAATGGGTATTTCTGTTCTCTCTCATTTTAATCCCTGAGCACAGAAGAAGTGTTTATGTTCCCTTAAAGTATGCTGGAAGTTTGCAACTTGCAAACATTTGAACCACAGTAATAATTAAATTATTTCAGGAAATTTTGCCTGGGGTACTGAAATATTTTTAGACTCTTGATCTAGATTTTGTGGGGTTCCCCCACTCCCAAGACCTTATGTAAAAAACCCATTAAAAATCATAGCAGTAAAACATTTTTGTCAAATCTGAGTAATGTTGCTTTGACTTTGCAGTGTTCAGTGTTTTTTTGTGAGATTTTCTCTCTCATGGCCATGACTTGTTTTCTCTCTATTATCTATGTTTTCTTAAATTGTATCTGTGTTTACGAATTCCAGTATACCGGATAGAGAAATATGATTGACAAATACTTTGACCAAGTGGATTATAGGAGGTGGTGATTTCTACCTCCAATCCACGGTGATGTGTGAAAACATATAAATAAAGTCGGAGGGCTCTGCCCTCTCTCTTCCTGCTCTCTCT
This sequence comes from Pomatostomus ruficeps, assembly GCA_013400735.1. Taxonomy (NCBI): domain Eukaryota; kingdom Metazoa; phylum Chordata; class Aves; order Passeriformes; family Timaliidae; genus Pomatostomus; species Pomatostomus ruficeps. Next base: position 2,447 of record VYZT01043028.1, read on the forward strand.
CCTGCTGCGTCTGTGTGTGTGTTCTTGTGTGGCTCTCCTTCAGGCCCTCGGCCTAGCAGGCCTGCCTGGAGAGTGCCATAGAGTAACTTCACTAATCATAAAAAATTAATATCTCTGACCAGATCCTAATGGGTTTCTCTTGTGTCAATTTATTGTCAGATAAGATGACTTTTTGGTCTATATATAAATAAATACATCTGCTGAAGGCCTAATCTTTCCTTTCACAAACAGAACTTATAATATTGTATTTGTCCTTCAAAGTCATGCAAATGGAATCCTCAAGCTCTCAGTATCAAATGCTGGCTAACCTGATTATTTTCTTTAAAACAGAAATGAAATTATTACTATACCCCTCCGTTTTCACACCCTTTATAAACTCCTGGCAGAAAAAGGAGAGATAGATAATAAGATATTCAAATCACTTTCTTACTCTGTAATTAGAACATGAAAAAAGAACTTATTGAAAACAATAATTCTTCAGTCATTTGTCTTTATTTTAATTTTGCTTTGAAGCCAACATATTTTCTCTGAGATTTCATTAGCAGCCATTTTGTAAATGAGATTCTCACTAGTAAGAACCAAGTTTGAATGCTCTACCGCATTAAAATTTAACATTTTTCTATGGCTTAATATAAATTCTTCTTAATGCAGAGAGTCTTTTCTGCAATGTTCATAGTTTATTTTAAAGGCTGGATCTAATTAAGAACATAAGTGCCTAAAAGTAAAGTGCTTCAGTACCTAACTCTGAGGCATCTGGCTTCTCAAACGTAGTCCAAAATCTGAAGCTACCAAGCAAGGGTCCGTATTTAAGGGAAAATTTAAGCATCTTAAAAAGGATCCAAACCAGCCAACAAGGTGTAAGAGTAACTTCTAGTAAAGTTTTAAAACCTCCTACAAGGGCTTCTATTGCCAAAGGGAAGTACCTTAAGTGAGTTTTTAAATCTGTCTTAAAGATAGCTCAATTTCTTTAAAATAATTGAGTGTTACTCTTTCCTTTTTAAAAGGATCAGTCAAAGGGGAAAAGAAACCAAAACCAGACAACCCAAAAAGCACCATTATAAACTGTCTTTGGAATAAGGGCTGAAAATGAGGATGGTATGCTGATGCATCATGAGTTTTCTGCATGTCTGCTAGGAGCCTAAGCTTTCCTATCCTTATGTGAAACCATACTGCTTGTGGGAAGTCAGGCCAGTCCCCTAGAAGGTAAGTAAGAAACATGTATTAATACTCTGAGAAGTGGCTTAGCTATTAGACCTCCATAGAAAATGGATGGGACCCGGCCTATAAGTGTATTTGACAAAGACAACTGGGAGTTCTGCAGTTTAATACGAACTTACCTTGTCTCTCTGTGCTAGAAAAATGAAACTTAGTTACAAAAGCTGTAGCTGACTGTCTAAATTCCCTAATTTGCTTTAGGTCTGAATCCTTATTCTTTACCCAAACCCTATTTGTTGCATTTAATTAAACCTAGGGTCCAAAATGCTCTCTGGACTCTTCTGCTTTCACACCACAGCTCCAGCAACAGAAGAGACCCTGAGGACTTTTGCTGTTCTTGCAAAGTGAGAAGTGTGAACAGGAGCCATGATTTCCAAGCAAAGCAGTGACTTGCTGTTTCTTGAAGATGTGCAGTGATAGAGCTTCTTGAGAGCTATGGAAAGAAATGTGTCCACATGGAGCTGTTTTAGTTATCTCGGACCATCCTTGATCAGGCGACTCCAAGTGTTGTTGATGCTGTATTGGCCCCAGATTTGCTCAGGAGAATTAGCATTGCCTTCTTACTCCAGGACAGCCTGCAAGATAAATACATACACATATATTAATAATTGCTTCAGAATCCTGTCCAAGGGAGCTCATGGGGCAGAAAAGCCCAACCAATCCCTCACTGTGAGGTGGAGTAAGTTTCTGGAGATTAAAACACAGCAACAGTGCTACCAAGCAGTCTCAGTCTTGCTCTGACTCTTCAGTTTCTTTCTCATTCGTCTCTTCCTCGTACTGCCTCTTTTGATACAAAGGTTTAGGGATGCACAAGGTATAAGCATTGCATATCCATGTGCCCTGTGAGGAGTACAAGAGGATTCATGTCTTTCCAGGGTTGGGCTCTGTCTATAAATGGTAGCTACACATATTTCTGCATGTTGGTTTGCTAAGTTTAAAAGTGTAGTCATATGAGCAATAAGCATTCAAATCATATTGTTATGTGCTCGTGGCTGATTAGCTGACTTGGAGTGTAAATGTGACCATCAATAAAAAGCAAAATGAAAGTGTGTTATTTTTAAACATACTTAAGTCAAAGGAAAAGCAGTTCAGCATGACTGTAGAAATAGTAATTGGTTCATTACCTGTAATCATGTTAGCCTGCTCACAGTATCGGAGACTAATTGGAGAAAGGAGAGAAGAAGGGACTATATCACTGCATACACTGGTGTGATCTCTGTATCTACATGTATTTCACTGTATTATACATATTTCATTAATAACTTTTTAGATGAAACAGTACAGGAGGAATATGGCAATGCAGAAACAGAGGTACTCTGAAAATTTTAAAAGTACATTGGAAGAGGAAGAGAGTGATTTTTTCATCAGGTAAATTTAAATAAAAATAACTTATATTGTTATCCAAAGCATCGGAAGTGCCACCATGTTTTAGCAGAAATTCTAGAATAAATAATTTTTGAAAGAGGCAAGGTATGCTATCAGCACCTGTCTTTTCCTTGGTAAGAAGGGGTGCAGAGATGTAATGGGAAGACCTTTAGAGTATGTTGACTGGTCTCTTACTACATTTTTTCAAAGTATCATTTTCAAAGTTTCCTTTTTATTTCTATAGAAAACTGATGAAAAGGATTATTTGCCTGAAAATATCCTGTTGGTTCTGACAACAAACTTGGTCTCTGGTGAAGGTTACAAAATTTTATATAAATATTTCATATACTGCTTCATGGGAGCAGCTCCTCTCATTTGTCCATTGTATTTACTACTTGTTTTTAGCTTATAGGAAAATATTGTACTACAGAGCCTTCTAAGCATTAATAAGATACCATATGGACTCAACAATCAAGTTGTAGTACCAGGACCAAAAGTCTTTGGGTTATCAGGTTATGCTGACATGTCATGCAGCCTAGGGGAGAGTGCGATGTCAGACATTTAGGTGTCATCCTCTTTGTTTATTGCTATAAACATGCTGTTTCAGGGAAGGCTGAGATATTTGCATTTTTCTAAGAGATATATGTCTCAGCATGGTAATGCCAGAGTTTGGAAAGGGCAGGAATATGAATTGATTGCTGCGTCTTTGTTTATTATTTCAGTTTTATGTATTGGTTCTAATGTTGTTGTTATGGGAACCAGTTGAGATAGTTTTATATAATGATGAGAAGATGTGTAGCACAGAGAGTGGCAAGAGTAGAGTGCTTTGTTATACAACATTTCTTTTTTACTAGGATCTGGCAGCAAGAAAACAATCAGGTTTCCACCTTAGGCAATATTTCTTATGTATTTGCTAAGGGAACAATATGGCCAAATGACCACCATCTGGTTAAAGGCTGAGCTGTGGAGGACAGATAGGTTAGATGAACCCAAATTTTGATCTGACCCAGCAGAGCATTTCTTAAACTTTCTTCTTACAGAAAGGGGGGGATCTTGTCTTGAGAAAATAACCAAGACAATGACAGAGAGAGGAAGACCTGCTAAAAATTTATGTATTTGGTTTAAGCCCTCTTGCTTTTGCTTTCTGTGGTAAAACTTGGGGATCCAGAAACTAAATATCTCTCCAAAGTTTGTAGCATATTAGATGCACAGAAATTTTCATGACTATTAGAAGGCTGCAATATTTGAAAGGCCACAAGGACCAACTAATGTTTGAATAAGGTAAGACTCATTTTTAACTTGGAGTATTCATGTTTATTTTCACTGAGAGTTTATAGGAATTATTTTTTCTGTGACCTGCTTGAGAGCTTAGATCAAAGGACCAAAGTCTCCTAGCTCTAACATTGACCCCTAGGGAAAGAATAGAAAAAATAAGGCAGTTATAGAGTGATCCTTCCCATGGTATAATTTCTCAGCTCCCAGCAATCAGCATTTTAGTGATTTTTTTTTTTCTGATCCAGAGGTTGCATCTGGGCTTTCATGTTTAATATCCAATGATGTACATCTCTTCTATGAATTTCTCTCATTTTTTTTTTAAATCCAGATAAAATTTTGTCCTCTGCCTGTTCCTATAGGAAGTAGGTTTCACAATTTAATTATGTATTGTATAAAAAGTGTTGATGTTTTTGCACTGTATGGACACAAACACGCGTACTTGAACTAGGCTGAGGAGTTAAAAAGGAGAGTTAAAAGAGAGAGCTAAATGAGAGTTTACAAAGAGCGAGCAAAAGGAGAGGGCAGAACCTTCTGACCTTTATTTATATGTTCTTAGAAATCACCGTGGATTGGAGGTAGAAATTACTACCTCTCAATCACACTGGTCAAAGGAAAAGTCTATCACATGTCTCCGCTTAGGAGAATGGAATGAAAACAACAAGGGCAGTTAGCAAAAACATAGCTATGTTTACAACAGTATGCATGAGAAAGTATTACAGCAAAGAGAAACATTGAAAAACTGCAAAATTTAAAACAACAAAAAAGTGCTTCCAGTTTTTTGTTTTAAACCTCTTGTTTTTTCTTCAGTAAAGTGAACACTGACAGTAGTAACACCATTTTGTTAGTGCAAGTGCTGACATACTAGGAGTTTCTGCTTGCAGAACTGTGATAATTAGGCATCACTTCTTGGCTATGCCAGAAAGTGTGTTGGGAAAAGTAGGACAGATGCTCTAACTTAGGTAGACTTCCAGGAAGAACAAAGTGACAACCTGCATTCTCACCATAACATGAGGGATTTTGGCACCTGCACTTGTTGAGAAAACCCTTTTATTTTGGCAGAATTTAGCTACATGATCACTTTTTTTTCAGACCTACAAGTGGGTCTGTGGGCTTTTCTGAGTCTTTTTGCAGGTGTTTAACTGGGAAAAAATTACTTCTACAGTGAATATTCAACTGTGTGACAATTATATTGTACAACAGCTACATGAGTTTAACTGTGAACCCTGTCTCCCTTTGCCAATGTACTGAAATATGATTTCTTCCTCTCTGGTGGTCCTTCTCAGAAATCCTTTTCATGAATGAATATCAGCTGATACTGGTTCGCAAGTACCCAGAGAAAACAGCAATCATGACATCATGTGTTTTCTCCTCCATTTAGAATCTCTCTATTTGTATCAAGATACAAGATTGATCCGTAACTGAAAGTACAGCTCTGAAAGTACAGAAGGATGAAGTACAGAAACTTTCTGTATGGATGAAATGCTTCTTGTCCTTTTCATTTTTGTGAAAATTATCTCTTGAAAACTCTTTTCCTTCTTGTGGGCTTGACATCCCAGTTTTGTCTTTCACAGGAAACAGATTCACAAAACAGTTGGTTTTCATAATTTTTTTCTGATTAGCCTGATCAGATGACCTTGAATTTCTTTTAGATGTTTTTAGCTTTCACTGTTTTACTCCCAACCCTCATTTTATTTGTTTACTCCATGTGAGCCTTTAAAGTTGCCTTGTTTTAGCTCATTTTAGTTGAATAAAAAAATTAAGAATTTTTCTTTTTGTACAGCTGCACACAAAACAGTGTGTGTTTATGTGTGGTGATGGCCTGTTTCCCCTTGGGTGCCTTGTTCATTTCTGGCTATCCTATTTGAAAAAACAGGCAAGTTATAGTAGTCCTAAAAAAGTGGGAAGAAAGATCTGACTGTCCAAGAGTAAAAAAGAAAAAAAAAGAACCTTGGTCAGTTAAAGTATTTACTTAAATCAGTTTTGAATTTATTACCTCTCAGCAGAACATGGACTGGTATGCACACACAGGGTTTTCTGTGATATAGAAAATGCTCAGGTGTATCACATGAGTGACAAGTAATGAGGTACACCACTGTCCAGTGTAAAAATGATAAGGGTTCCAAACCTGGAAACTCCCTTCCAAGTAAATGTATGTGACCCCAGGAGGGACAGTGCCTTCCCGGTTCACCTCCAGGCCTTTACAAAGAAGCTTTCTCCTTTTTGGAGATCTGGCATTGCCTGCACTGGAGTTTGTTACCATTCCTTCTGAATAGTAGAGGCACTGGGTAGCCTTATCAGTGAAAGGATGCTGAACTATGTCTCTTCTGCTGTGGTCTGAAAACATCTTGGCTAAAAAAGAAATATTTAAAGCATTTTGATCACTTCAAATGATGAGTAATAAGTTAAAGAAACAGAAAGCTTCTTGATGGAGGTGTCTGTCTCTAAGACAGACTGTGGCACGTGCCGTAGCATGCCCTAGTGTTTGTTATGCTGTCAGCTAGGCAGCATGTGAAAGAATTGCTTTTCAGCAGAACCCGCACTTGTCAGTGAACACAGCCAGCTTCCCAGAAAATAACCTCTGCAACTCTTACCAAAGGTAGTACTTTTTGGATTGTCAGATCAACTTTGTGGGGCTCCTGAATGGCTGTCCTGGGTATAGCAATGGTCTAACAAGCAATGCTTCTGTGATTTCTAGCAGGACTGTATCTGTAGGGAGAATGTGCTGTGTTCCTCTACAGAGACAGAAAACTGGAGAGACTACCAACAGAGGCAGAAGCAGTGGCGCTGCACAAAAACATTTTTAAACCTTTTTTTTTTTTTGAATGATGATATTTGCACTGAGCTGGAACATGACAATACCTGATATTGTAGTATCTCTGCCAGATAACAGGTACAACCTGTATATTCTGAATTAGAAGAGAATATAGTGACACCTGTAGATTGGCTGAGATTTCTGGATAAAGCTGTAATGTACTGTTTCTCCATTTTTTTCCTGATGTGTATTTCCTAATTAAAAAGTTCTTGCTTTTTAATTTTCATTTGTAGAATAGACATCTTGGACCTCTATACTTCTAGACTGCTTGACACAGGAACACTCCACAGGTAGATTTAGAAGCTATAGTGTGACTTTGCCAGTGGTCTTCTGCTCTTCAAATCTGAGAACAGGACGTTAAAATAGCAGGAGTCCTGAATGAATGTCTGCCATTAGCAAAGCTGTCTGCTTCCAATACTTGCATTTTGTGTCATTCTTCGAAGTCTTTTCTGAAGAAATGTGCTGTCTAGCTCACGAAAGCACTACTGAAACTTTCCACAATGTTAGCCACTTTTACTCTACCCTTATTTTGCTCAGCAAACATAGTTTTTTGAAATCTAAGAAAAAACAAGGCTATAGTAGGGAAGTAGAAATATGCAGAACTGGCATATTCAACTGGTTTTGAAAGGAAAAGGAAGAACTCTATTAGTCCTGACTAAAAGCGAGGTATAAATATTCAAGGTAAAATTATTCACCCCTTAGACATGTAGCTAAGCAGGTCCAAGAACTCATTGAATTTAAATGAGAACAAGCTTTAAATTACTAAACATTCCTTCTTTTCCTCACTGCACTGAATGACTGCTTCTGAATACTTTCAGCTGGGTAACTAGGCAGATCCCATTCTGGCTGACTTGACCAGAATGAGCAACTAAAATGGAAGATCACACTTTGTAGTCAGCCTCTCAAGTTGCCACTGGTGCTTAGAGTGGTTCTAACTTTGGGTTCTCCAGATGCCATGATCGACACTTGATGGTCACTACCAAGTACTCCGTGTGATTAAGACAATAGGTGAAGCATCACTCTTTTATTTATAATATAGAGCTATTATTAGTGTGTGCTTCTAAGGAACCACATGTGAGGCTCCATGATGTGATTAATCAGGCATTCCAGCTACTTTTAAGTGATCCCAGCACTGACAACTGAGAGCAGGAGGAATTTTTCTCCAGTGTAGCACTATTTATGACATCCTGTTATGCAGTCTGAAATGACCTCTGATATTCCAGTGAAAAAAAGCTAAACACTTTGTGAGGGAGCATACATAATCACTAAGAATTTGGCAAAGTCAAAAGCCAAATCCAGGGCCATTGATTTGACAGTCTCCTGTCTCATCCAATGTCTGCTGTCGTGGTGTTGCTTCTTAAATTATGAATATGTTCTTGGCCTGGTAGAAGGTACAGAATACAGATCTTCTGAAGCACAGCTGAATTTGGGGAAAAACAGAACTCTGCTGTAGTTTCTGGCTTTACAGGTCACACCTATACTTTGTTCTCTGCCTGCTCAGCAGTGTGGATAATCAGAGTTTTTTAAGAATTTTTATTATAAAAAAGCACCACAGGTGTATACATTCTCTATGCAAAAACTATAGAAAAGCTCATGAAATAATCCTAGACTTTCACCTAAAATTATATTCACACAAGCCTGCCTATAAGGAAAGGAACAGATAACACAGATTACATGTTAAGTAGGACCCAAGAAAAGAAACACACATCACTGGCATTATGTTTTCCAGGCTTGTGTGTACATTTGTGCTATCTTGATTTATGATAAAAATGCATGTGGTTATAAAGCTGGCCAAAGCATTCATTGCAGATAAATGTGGAGTTTGAGAATTGATATCAAACCCAGTTTTTCATTATTTGATCAAAGGAATTTGACGATTGAGTGACATAAAAGGAGCAGGGTATTTATAGGGCTGAAAGAAACTGTTCAGCCAGTGATTCTACTCCCCTGTTACTAAAGCAAAAGGGACATATAGTATTGTTCAGTGGAAGCTGAAGCTACTCATGATTAATATGTCAATGTTATGGGATCACTTTTCCCCTGTATTGAGTCTTAGGTCTGAAATGCTACAGAATAATTTTGCTGCAGGCAAATTAAGTTAATTTTAATGGCAGTCCTGTTCATTCCTTTCCAAATTCAAACTGAACAATCCTTCTTAGTCCAGCATACCCTCAGCTTCTCCAACCTTTCTTTGAGACAAGGCAGTGCCTATTTATGTTCTCTAGGAATCCAGTTTTACACACAGGCTGATTAAATAAACATAACAGTTTCTGTAGGTGGTTGTGTTTAAGAAAGCACATGAAAGCCGTAGGATGCAGGAGATAACATGAAAGTGAGAATGTCTGTCTCTGAGAGTAAAGATGTGAAATCTTGTTCAACAGCAAGCTACCTGAAGAGCCCAGCATTATCTCCAAAGGAAGAAATGAGATCATCACAAATTCTTTTGTGACCAGTACATATCTTCTTGGTAGTTATAGGAGGCTAAAACGGGGGGAGAGCTCTCACTATTCCAGTTAATAAAGAAAGGTATTCAAAAAGTGTATTGTGATTCCAGTCATCATATTTGACACTGTTAACAGCAGCCCGTTTCACCTGATGGCAACCACTTTGCATGCTTTTATTAAAAACGTGGCTGAATGAAGAACCAACTTCATTTCTTTAGTACAATAACTTCATTGCTGATGAAAGTTTTGTTGGTTTTGGTGACATATCGTTCTTAAAGGGAAACACCCACTTTTTGCAGTTTTTCTGTCAGATCTCACCTGAAGATGCATTCATTTTGAATTATTTTATTTATTATTTTTATTTATTTATTTCTCCCCCTCTTTTTTATTGTATACATAATATATATAGCATATGTGTCTAGATTTTGCAGGATAAGTACCTGCAGACATTTTGTATGCAGTAGAAGTAGATACTGGAAGGAAATGGAAGGAAGGAGTCAGTTAGTAACAAAATTAACTTCTCAGCATTTTGCATGTTTTGGTCCACAGCTTGGTCATCTGCAATGCAGCCAGAACTGCAAAGCAGACAAACCTGATGCCTGCCCTTTAAAAAAAAACAACAAAGCAACAGAAACCCTCAACAGTTTCACATATCTACATGTTATTTATGCATTTATTTTGGGAAAAAAGAGCAGTTTGTCAAACATTTAAGGTTGACAGGCAAGTCATGTTGTTGCAATGCAGGTAAACGCTGTCATGAGTGACACTGGCTGTGTCACTATGTTCAGCATTAGCCTGGGAATTTGAGAAGACAGGCTCATGAAAAAAAAATGAATGTTGTCAGACAACCCTGCATTTTTTATTATTAAAATCTTGAGTGAATTTAGTGCTCATGAAAGTGAGGGACTAAGCTTGTCTGCACATCCCTTTCAATAAATCTCATTTCTGACCTGCAGCACCCTTGCTATTCTAGTTATGAGCCTTGAGCAGACATTGTTCACCATGTCAGATTGTGGTACGTTTGTGAAATAGATAGCTGAAGCCTTAGATGAGGCCATTGAACATATTCTTATTTGTGACCCAACCATGACTTAAGCCCGGACGCTCAAAGATAATGTTGTTCAGTTGTGTGTTGAAGGTGCTGTACTTATAGAAATTGATAACTTCCATTCTAGTAGGAGGTTACTTCTGTGAATTGGTATTTTGGGGTTTATTAATTTGAACAACTGTCCTGAAACAGCTGTCCAGAAAGCTGTGTCCCTGCGTTGTTGTGTTTTTGATTTTGGTAAAGTATTATGTACTTACAGTAGCTGTTCACTCGTTCTCTCCTCTGCC
>VYZT01043052.1:0-24643 GCA_013400735.1 Pomatostomus ruficeps
CTCTGCACGGGGATGGAGGGCAGGGGGAGGCAGTGAGCTGTCTGTGGAGCTCAGCTCTGGTGAAAACCTGCCCTTCATGGCTCCTGCTCACCAGGCCTCGCTGAACTTCTTCGTCAGGCTGGGCCGGTCCATGTTCCTCCGGCGCCGGAACCATTTCTCCACCTTCCTCACTGGCAGGTCAGACTGCTTGGCTAAACTGAGCAGCTCGCCCTGGAAAACAGGTGAGGCAGCAAGCTGAGATCCAGATTCAAAGGTCAGACAGGGCAATACCTCATCTGACCCACCAGAGCCAGGCTGGAGCCCCTGGCAAGCCCAGGTCTGTTCAGGCTGAGGCATCTTTCTGAAAGCTGTCTGTTCCTAGAGTAAAGATCTCGGAGAGTAGAAAACCTTTCCATTCCCCTCTAATCAACTGGTTATTAATGTTAATGTTGAAACTTTTCATTTTTTATGTGAACTTCCCCAGTTTCAAACTGGTCTTGTCTCCTTGCACGAATTTGTTGTCAAATCACTTCCTCACCCTGTCTTGAGGGACCGAACCCCTTAAATCTGTCACTCCAAGAAAAATCACTGCAGCTTAAATAATATTTTAAAGTTCTTCACTGAATCTTGTCACGCCTCTCAGCATTCTGAAGCAGTATCATGATGGACATCACGAGCAGAGGCAACATCATTTTCCTGGATATTCTCCTGCTGTGGCAAACCTGTTAGGGGTAATTCTTCAATAGATTACTCACAGAAATCCTGCAATTACCTTCCTTCTTGTCCTTAGGCTGTTAGGAGTTTGGCATGTGACATGAGAAGAGTTTGTCGTGTTTTATATTCCTGCTTGGAAGTGTCATCATGGATAACCTGATCTTTTAAGTAAAGGAAGAGTTTTTCATGGAATGCATTTCCCTTAATGGTATCACGTGAGGGTGACCTACATAGTTGGAGCATGCTGTACAAAAATAAGTTCATTACCAATTTTCAGATAGGCTGCTTTCAGATGTGTTGGCTTTTGAGTTCTGTTCTGGTGGTGGGGACAAATGCTAATTTATATTCTGCAACTCTTCATCATGTGGAATTCCTCCCAAGAAAAGGCTGCCAAGAATTGCAAATTTTCATCTTGTATTGGACAAGTAAGAGCTGCCTCTAAGCAGCTGTTTGAGAGCTCCTGGGAGGGGAAGGAAGGCAGCAGAGAGGCTGGGGTGTGCCTGGTGAGCGGAGAGAGCCAGGGAGCAGCTCCTGCTCCACCTCTCACTGCTGCCAGCCTCACGGGGGGGATCTGTTCTGGTACCCCAGCTCTGCTGGGAGAACAGCACCAGTCCAGTGCAACGGGGGTGCAGGGAGAGCTGGGGGAAAAACCTGGTGACAAAGCCAGGTCTTGAGTTAGAGCTCTGCAGCAGAAGCAGTTTTACTGAGAAATGTTTGGGTTTTGAGGACAGAAGCCAGGCCTTGAGTTAGAGCTCTGCAGCAGAAGTAGTTTTACTGAGAAATGTTCGGGTTTTGAGGACAGAAAGGCAAGAGGAAGGTCAGGGACCACCACACTGACGAGTGTCCCTGAGAAAGCTCCTTCCCACTGGTGCAGAGATGGGCTGGCTGCATGACCCAGAGCAATGGCTACGTTTTAATTGTAGTCTCTTTTCTGTATTTGTAACCTGGTGCTGCATGTCCTGGTGCTCCTCATGCCCCACTGCAGCACAAACCATGCAACAGCCTTGTCAAAGCAACGTGTTTGGAGCAGGATTGTTCCTTGGGACTGGAACCCATGGTGAGGCACCTGCTCACCCATCCTGGTGAGTGTGCACAGCTTCGAGGCCAAGAGACAGCCTATAAAACCAAGCTGAAAGAAAATCAGATTCCTTTCCCTGCCACGGAGTTCACACCCAGGGATTTCACTGACCAGGTGAAATTCTGATATCCCTGACAATTCACAACCCTGCCAATGGTTTTTCCCATCAGCAGCAGCCGTTTGAACCCTGGATCATCTTACTAATTTCTTGAAAATCACTCTTCTTATTCCTCAGGGGAAAACTACCCACTGGTCATGTTTGCAGGTTTCTGATGCCCCTCTGTGATGATGAGCAAGACTCTGGCTTCCTGCAAGGCCAATCTCAAACTCATGGACTGCACAGCAACAGAATGACCCAGCCTAGGACTAGGAGATCAAGCAGGACACATTGGCTGAGCTGCAGGGCCTGGCAACATGGGAGTCAGCTCCAGGCAGCTGATGTGACTGATTTTTTACCAGATTTGCCAGTATATGCAAAGAAACCATCACAGGATGGCTGGGGTTGGAAGGGACCAGGGAGGGTGGCCATGCTCAAATAGAGCTGCCTAGAACCAGGTGCCAAGGACCATGGCCAGAGAGCTTTGAGTTTTCCCAAGGATATAAATTCCTCATCCCCTCTGGGCACCCTGGGCGCTCTCACAGTAAGAAAGAGTCACTGATGTTCAGGCAGAGCCCCCTGTGCTGTGTGTGAGGTCAGCACTGGAGGGGACAGGAGCTGTCACCGCTTCCTTTGGGAGCAGTTTCCTCCCAGGTGTTCAGGGGCACAGCTGAGAGCCGAGGCCATTGCAGCAGGACCCTCCTGCTCTCAGGTAACCAGTGCCACAGTGCTTCCTGTTGCTTTGTTGAACTGCCAAATACAAATGGCAGTTCTACTTCAGGATTCCAAGTGGGATTTTCTTTGGCTGAAGACACTGGATCTCCAGGGAAGCAGAGGAAGAAGGGACTCACCTCTGCAGGGTTCTTACGGCGCGTACTGTAGAACGTTTCCAGCACGGGGTTGGGCTGAGCTTTTGGTCTCTGCTTGTCTCTCACACCCAGTTTGGTGCTGAGGGGTAGGGCTATGGCTCTGCAAAAGAAAACATAAACAGAACAATGATTTCTGATTTTGCAGCACTGTTAAAACGTGATGCAGCACAGAACAGCTGCCTCTCACCTATGGATCCAAACATGAGCATCGCACTGAGCAGGAAAATTCACAAACCTGCAGGAGGAATTGTTGGACTTGTACCCTACTGCTCTGAGCTCAGTGCTGGGATATTCCAAATTAAATGAGGTTGGGAAATGCCGTATCCTGCTTTGTCAGCTTCTGAGTCACCAGTTACGGGTCTCGGGCTTGCCTGCAGCTGATGGGGAGGTGATAACACTGATCACACTGCTGGTAAGGCCCAAATGTTACTCCCTGCTTGGTCTAGAACATGGAACTCACATGGCATCCACCTGAACTAAGGCCTTGGCTCAGGGTTGAGAGGGAGGGTCTGCCAGAGGTGCAGGATTAATGCAGAGAAAATGTCCTGCTGAAACAGGAACCCACTCAGTCTTTCCTGGAGTAACTTACCTCCGTGCTTCCTAACACAAATCAAACACAAAATAAGGACGTGACAAGCAGAAACTTTGTCACAAGGAATGGATGTTTGCACCGGCTGTGCATCTTCAGTCTTTCACAGTGAAATAAAGCAAAAAAAAACATCTGCATAAATAGAAAAAAGTCATCCAAGGAAAACTGCTCAGAGGATTCCTGTGCTCAATAATTCAACTCCTCCCACTACCAACACTCCTCTCTGCCTCAGCAGCAGGAAACATCCTCATCAAAGGTGTGAAGTGAGATCCTGCATAAACACAGCACAAACAGGAAACTTGTTGAACAATAATTTTTTTAATAAAGACCCAAATCAACTGAATTTTATTTTAATTTCTTGAGAATTAGCTGTTCTCATTAATTGCTCCCTTTCACACGCTGCCAGTGGGGAAATGTCTCTGTGCTGCTGACTGCAAACTGGTGCTGGAGATGGTTTGAGCACCAAGCGAGTGCTGAGCCCCATCTCTGCTCTGCCTGGTCCCTCCTGCTGCTCAGGCGAGTCCTCTGAGCAGTTCTCCCCAACGATTTGGACACAGAACAAGATTGTTTTTTTCACTTTGCTTAAAAAAGCTGCAAAAGCTGTTTCACTGTGTAGGAGTTTCAGGGTGTTCTATTTCAAAACAGTGCGGGATGCATTCATGGCTGGGGTTGTCTGCTGTGGTTACCAGAGGTCTCTGCTGGTCACATACTCCTCACGCATGTCTTTAGGGACTATTTCAGGTCCAGCATCCTTCAGAAGGGTCTTTTACAAGTTTTCTTTTCAAGAACCTGTTTCTTAATTTAATTAACGAGTATTAAAAGCAGTTTTATAAAAGACCCCCTACGCAAGGAATGCTGTAACTTCTGTTAATTTACAGAATGGGCGCACACTTTGCTCATTAATAAACAGCTCATTTCCACTTTGCTTTTGCACGGCCATCCCACCTGCCCGTGTACCAACTGTTCTTTGTCATCACCCCTGGGAAATTCCTTCGGCATCACTGGCGAGAGGAACATTCAAAGATGTACCAAAACCAACAAAAATTATATGTTTCTACTATAAAAGAAGGACCAGGGTGAAGTGTGCTTGGTGCTTGCTGGCAACAAGACACATAATTACCAAAAAAATATGGGTAAGCATTGACCAATTTAACTGAAATTCAGCAGCACCCTGGCCCTGCTGCTGGATGGCAAACAGCTATATATGAATAAAGCCATCACTGAGAACTCTGGGGTTTGGCTCTGACTGCTCTCCAGACATGTTTTAATTGCATCTAATGATTCTTTTAATACGAAGTGATCGGTTTAATAAGATACTGGACCAGCAGCTCCTGTGCTAAGAACAACAGAAGAACAGTATTGGAATAAGAACCATAACTCCACTGAAGTTGGGAAAATATCGACCTTGAGCTCTGCACTTGGTCTTGGTTCTTGTATTAAACAGTTCCTTGCTGGGGCTTGATCTTTCAAAGATCAGGCATCAATACAAGCACCTCTGAAGAGGAAGATTTAATCAATTCTATTGTTGAAAACAACCTTATTGCAACTTCTTATCAGGCCGTATTGGGAACTGAAAGGTCTGAAATTTTCCAGACCCATTAAAGCAAAGTGAATGTTTCTGTCAGGTGTCAGCACAGCTTGCCAACAAATTCATTCTACTGAAAAACTATTTAAAATATCCTAACAAATCTCTTCATTTTGTTGAATCCCTGACTTCTCTCTATTTTCTGCTGATGTTTTATGGTCATGGCATAAAATCTCACCATGACAGAGACAAGTTGCAGTGGATGAAGAGAGGGTGCAATCGGTTACAATCCCTTTGTTGTTGAGGTTTTGTGTTCCCCGATGATTTATGGAGCCAATCCCACTTTTATGAACACCATTGGGAAATGGAGGGACGTTTGCACGCGTTGGTTGTGTGCTCTGACTCTGCGCCAAGCACAGCCCTGAGAGGATGATGCTCCTACTGATTTCAACATCGCAGCTGTGCCACCCCAGCGGCAGGGACAGTCTCACCATGGCACTCTATCAGCTCTGCGAGACCAAAGGGGAAATCTGAGCGCTAAACTGTGCCCCTCTCCGAGCCAGACCCAGGCAGGGAGAAGATTCTCATCCCCAGCCTGTTTCTCCACCAGTGGCATCTCTCACTCCGTGTTTTACACGGCTGAGCTCTCACTAAGGCGTTTCATTCCATATTCACAGAATAGAGTGTCCTGTGCAAAACCTGCTGAAATTAAAACTAAAGGGATTGATCATGAAGGGGCTTCAACTGCTACACCCCACCTTTCACACCCCTTCTACAGAGGCTTTCAGAGTTACTGTGAGATACAAGAAATAATTTAACTTTGGGGTGGATGATGATGATTATTGTTATTATTATATTAATATATAAATTAATACATTAAAGACATATTTAATATACTAACCACTATATTGATATTTAATTATTTATTTAATTTTAAAAATGCATTTATTTTTATATTAAATAAATTAACTTAAATAAATTAAAGATATTAATTAGTATATAACTATATTATTAATATATTATCAATAATAATATATTTATAATATTAATAATAATATTGTTAATAATAACAATAATACTAATAAGGGTGCCACTTTGCGAATACCTTCAAGGACTAAGAAATGCAGAACCAATGACAGCAGCAATCAGAAGTTCTGCTCTTTGAACTGCCCAGTCTCTTTCGGCCTCGTGCTGTCCCTTGGCAGAGAGCTGTCGCTGCGCTCCTGGAGTGGGCTCTGCCTTCTCCTTCTTGCAGGAGGACATTTCACACCAATTAAACTGAACGTTCTGTTTGGTACAAGGTCTCGAGCCGTGATGAGGCTGCTGTCCAGACTGAGTCAGGTCCCTTTTCAATGAAATTCTGCGAAGCCTCCCTCATCTTTGCACCAAACCCTGCCTGTATGGCCTTAACAGGAAACTGTTTCCAGGTCCTTCCTGATGACTGATCAATAACGAAAGACTCTGTGCAAAATAAACTTTAGAAAGGTACATTTCTAAGTAAAACACTCAGAATTGGTGTCATTTCTTTCTTCTGGTTTTGAGTTCAAGTATCTGATCCTGGCAGATCAAGAGCAGCCATTTCTTTAAATGTACAACACACGGCTCACACGCTGTCACCACCCTCCCACAGAGAGACCTCGTGGTTCTGATTAAAATCCTCTTCTCGTAAAATCTGGGAGCTGTGTGGATTCAAATTCACTGACACCTCCTTTCAATTGCCCAACATCCAAAAATCCCTGGACAAGTCCAAAATCAGACAAGTCCAAAATCAGAGAAATCAAAAATTTTAGGTAAACTCTGTTTTTCGATGGCTTTACTATCCCTCGAAGCACTTTAGTTGCCACATTTTATTAACCATGCAGGCAAGAAACATTTTGCAATATTCCTTCAGAGTTATAGAACTCACGCCATCAGGCATCAGAAGCATTTGACTTTTACAGAAACGGTCTTAAAGGTTACGTAACGAGACGAGAAGCCGACACCCTTGTAAGGACCAGGGAAAAGTTCTGCTAAGGGATACAGGGGTTTAAAATCCAGCTCCGAGTTACGGGTGCAGGACACATCTTCTACTCACACATGCAACCTGGAAACATTAAAGGAACAGTAAAGGTTCCCAGGTTCTAGCTGCTCTCTTTTCTCAGGACATTAATTAATCATTAATTGCTTCCCCCAGTACTGCAGCAGGAATGGGCTTTCTGCTCTCTAGCACTGATCCCACTTTTCCCCACCTTCCTCAGCACGCACCAGCTCACAGGGGAGTTGCTCCACGACCTGTGAGCTGTTTCTTCTCCCCCAGGGCTGCACCCACAACCTCCTCAGCTCTCCCAGGCCACACCCAGACACCAGAGGATCCCTTCCCACAGCCACCACCCAATCCCCAGCAGAGCTGGCTCTTAGAAGGATGGTGCTGCCTCAGTTTCCCCCAGCTCAGCCAGCCAGGGCAAAGGAGAGGAAAATCCATCCTTGAGGAAGGTTCTTTCACGAGTTTAATGCCCAAACAAAGGATGAGACAATTGGCCCCAGCACAGTGGCAGAAGATCCTCCAGACTTCCCCTGTCTCTTATTATTAACCTGGAGTTAATGGTAAGAGTTATTATTAATAAGAGAACCTGGAGTTCCGACAGTTAAATCACATGAACACATCATAACATCTCTGAAATCCCAAAGCAAGCACCACCAGGAGCTCTCTAGAGGGAGAAACCCTTGGCACCCAGGGCACAGTTGCAGGTAATAGCTGCTGGTGGCTGAGGGCAGAATAAATTGCCAGAGGCCAAGCCAAAGCCACCAAACTCAAACTCCTCTGCTGGTTACAGCCACTCATTTTGATCTGCAGAGCAGGTGTGCAAAGATACACAGTCAGGGTTATGCACACAGAAAATGAGGAATAACACACACATCATTTCCTTCTGCCGTTCTCAAACTGGCTGTAAATGATTTTAAACAGGGCCAGTGCCACTGTACAGATAAGGCAATGGAAAACTGAGGGCTGAATTCACACCTCACCTTCCCAAGGGAAGCTTCCTTCTCCAGGATGAACTGGATGTGAAACCGTAATGATTCAGAATGAGAAAAAGTCATGCTGAAATAAATTACTGCAGAGTTAGGACAAACAAGAACACAGCTCAGAACACTGGCTTGTAATTTGCATAGGTAAAATAGTGCTGTGATTATAGGTTTCCTGGACCTGTAAAATGGGCTTGTGATGCTATCTTTTTCAAGGGTGTGACATGCAGCTTTTATTTAATGGAGTTTGCGAATCAAAACAGCTTTAAAATTAATGAGTAGGACCAGGCCTGTGGAAACACTCCCAGCTGAGACAGCACTTGGATGGGAAAGAAAAAAATCTTTTTACTTGGCCATTGACATCTAAAAGCAGATGAAGAAGATGTTTAGATTGCCTGGGAGTGGTGTGGCAGGCGGAAGGCGGATAAAGGGAGAGTCACAGAATCACAGAGTCGATGCTGGAAGGGGCCCTCGAGATCAACCAGCCCAGCTCTGCTGCTCGAGCAGGGCCAGCTCCAGGCTCTGTGGGCTGGGTGCAGCTGGCTGTTGGGTATCTCTGCAGATGCAGGCTCCTTCCCCCTCTGGGGAAACCATTCCAATGTTCGAGCACCCTCAGAGTGAAAAAGAGAGATTTTGCATGTGCAGATGGAGCACCACGGGTTCCTGTTTGTGCCCATCGCCTCAGATCCTGTCCTGAGCCACCACAGGGAAGAATTGGGCTCCTCCTCCCTCCTGGCCATGTCTTGCACCGGGGAGCCATAAAATGGCCAAGGGCCAGCCCGTGCAGGACATGGGCCCAATTTCCAGCTCCTCACCAGGAACAGATCCATGTCACTGACCAGCTGTGCCTGCCTGAAGGACCCGGAATCCAGCCAGGCCTGGTGCATCAGCAGGGAAGAAATTTGAGTCACGGGTGTTTTAATGGCCACCTGGAGCACCTTGGTTTCCACATGAGCAGAGGTAACCAAGATGTCCATGTCCCCAGGAAAGCGGAGGATAAAAACCACAGAATTTACGGAATGCGCACTAAACGCATTGTTTACAAAGAAGAGATTGGAATTCCAATTTCCTATCATCCTAGAATGATTATTTCAGTAACTATTCACACATTTGGTTTTAATAAAATACTCCAAATGACAGCCAGTATTTTTACATAAGAACATTCTTACAGGAGAGCTCTGAATCATTTCAACTTCTATGAGCTTTTCCAAGCTACCCTTGTGTCACAGAGAATGTGCAGAAGAAACATCTTTCTAGGAAAGACATGGACAGGAAGGTCCATTTCCCTTTTGTTGTGCAGCCACTTTTCAAAAAAAGAATGATAAAACGTTTTTAAAATTATCATTTTTCCCCTCTTTCTAAACTTAGATTTCAAAAGATTACCTCTTCAGAGAGCTACTAAGAATACCGAGTTTTGAATACACTGAAAAACACTTAAAAGTGTTTCAAAATCACGAAATGGGACTTGGTCTGGAATATTGACAATGGTTAATGCTGTAGCAGGTCTCAATTTTCCACCAGCAAATCACGTTGTGTCACTGACCACATTAACTACTGACCAAACTCCATAAAGCAACGGCACCAGTTCAGGGCTTCAATGAAACTTAGAGGCAATGATCCCTGCAGGATTTCTCGCTGTATGTTTGTCATAATCCCCACATTTTCTGTCCTGAAGTGTAATGTGTAAAACACTCAAATGGTTCTGGCCAGGAAGATCCTTGAGTCAGAGTAACTTTTCGTGCCAGCTCTGGAGGATGAATCACAGAGTTTGCAAAAAGCAGCCCCAAAAGCAGGTCTGGGAGCAGGAGAGGAGCAGGAATCCTGGCAGGCCAGCTCTGAAGGGTCTGTCAGGATTCAGGTCAGAGGAAGCAGCTGCAGACGTCTCTCCATGGCAGTGGCACTGCTGAGCCCGAGCGGGTCAGTGCCAGACACACCCCCAGTGCTGGGCAGGGCTGGCTCGGGGCACAGGGCTCAAGCCAGTCTGCAGCATCTGATTCAGGCTTGGCTGCCAGGGGTGATACTCCAGATCCCCATCGCCCAAGATAAAGGAGGCTGAACTGTATGATGGAGCCTAAACACGATTTCTGACCCAGAAACAGCAAGAGATGTGCAACACATCCAACCCAGCAGGCCTGCCTTCAAAAACACACACACAAACCTCATCTAGGCTGACCTGTTTCATGTCTAGGAAGTCACAAAGCTCGCAATTAGACCTTAAGGGTAGGGCATGTGCTCTACATTCAACACACCTCTCTAGCCAGCACCCAGGGCTGAGAAGAAGGAGCTGAGGAAAGTTCCTATCTCAGCAGACTTTGGGACAGGGAGTCCCCGTGGAGCTCTTCAGCCACGCACTGGCACAGACAACAAAGGCAGCTTTGGACCCAAACTGCTCCCATCACACCTAAAAAACCCCAAAGAGTGTTAAACAACTCACCTTTCAAAGGCACATCGAATGGCTACCAAGATGAAAGCAAAAGGGATGCTGAGCAGGAGATGACGAGGCTGAGGGTAATGGGTGTCTTCAGTCTCTCGCATGTCATCCCAGGTGATTCCCGGGGGCAGCCAGAACTCGTGCTGCCACAGCCACTCGTAGAGCGAGCGAGCCATCCTGGAGGGACAGAGAGCAGAAGCGAGTGAGCCCTGCTCCCCGCAGAACGTGTCAGCACAGGCTGGCGGAGCCGAGCAGGGATCACACCCCTGCTGAGGTTGCATCTGGCGAGGCAGAACAGCTGTGGGACACAGCACTGCCCAAGGAGCTGATAACCTGCTCACAGATCCTTATCGTGGGCTCGGGGAGCGCTGACTGCTGGCACCCAACCAAAACCGGGTAAAAGGGAGAAAATATTCTACAGAATATTAGTGCCAAACTTCTCAGGGTCACACGTTCCTCTCTACAGCTCCATATTATGGGGATGCAGCAGATCTGCTCTATTTTTCTATGTATATATATTTATTTTTCAGTTTTTGATCTTTTGTATTTATTTGTTTCTATTTACAGATTATAATTCCATTTTTAGTGCTTGTGTGTATACATGCATTATGCTTAATATTATTCTGACACTTCACCTTATAGAAGAAAAAAAATCAGCATTTTGCTTTGAATTATTGAGGAAAATACTTCCAGGTAAGATGCATTATGCTTAATATTATTCTGACACTTCACCTTATAGAAGAAAAAAAAAATCAGCATTTTGCTTTGAATTATTAAGGAAAATACTTCCAGGTAAGATGCATTATGCTTAATATTATTCTGACACTTCACCTTATAAAAGAAAAAAAAAAATCAGCATTTTGCTTTGAATTATTGAGGAAAATACTTCCAGGTAAGATGCATTATGCTTAATATTATTCTGACACTTCACCTTATAAAAGAAAAAAAAAATCAGCATTTTGCTTTGAATTATTGAGGAAAATACTTCCAGGTAAGAATTTTTGTGCTAGGTGGATATTGTGCTGGATTCTTAATGGAATTTTAAAGAATGTGGGGTCTACATACATGACCAGCAAGTTTAGCAGCAAGAAGGACAGCTGAATGTTTTTATGAAGCATTGAACGCACAAACACTGTCGCTAGGTAGCTCTACCTCATACACAAATATCAGCTGCACTACCCTCCAGCACAGGTTGCTCATTCTTAGCTGGCAACAACCAACAACCCAAACACAAGCTCTGAAATCACAGACCCTGTGCAGGCCAGAAGGAGGAAATGGGAATGAAGTGCCCATTGAGAGAATCTGAGCAGTGCACAGGAAATGCCACCTTAGGAAACCAAGGGAAAAGCAATTTAAGTGTCTGGCCCAAGTTTTACAAAGCTTCTCTTCCAGCAAAGTCCCACGACCTGGCCCATTTCTGCAAGAACTGCCCACCAAATCAAAACTGAATCAGTCATTTCATTTTGAAGATATCTTTAGTTTCAGGTGCAATTTCTCTGTTAAACTCACTCTAGAATTTTGGAGTCTGAGGGATATTTTCTGAATCACAACCATGGAGCCACAGAATGGGCTGGGTTAGACAGGACCTTGAATCTCGTTCCACCTCCTGCCACCTCCCACTGTCCCAGGTGCTCCCAGCCCCGTCCAACCTGACCTTGGACACTTCCAGGGATCCATGGGCAGCCACAGCTGCTCTGGGCACCCTGGGCCAGGGCCTCCCCACCCTCATGGGGAAGAATTTCTTCCCAATATCTAATCTAAATCTCCTGTCTTTCAGTTTGAAGCAATTTTTTCATGGCCTGTCACTCCACACCCTCGTAAAAAGTCTCTCTCCACCTTTCTTGTGGGCTCCCTTCAGGCACTGGAAGGAATCGTAACATCTTTCCTTGATTTGGGCTTCACTGTTCACCTCAGTGTGTCTTTTGATCTGACTACAACAGGGAACAACAGGAGGCTGTTGCTTCAAATTCAACTCATTTCTCCTGGCACACGCACAGCCAATTCGGTTTGAGGACAAAGCTAATTAAAAATATAAACATGTAATTAATAGCAAGTGGATGCAAACTTTCTAATCACTTACAGAAAAATATATATCATATATAGAATATATCTATCATCTATAGAAAGCAGGAAAACATTTTCCTTTTTCCACAAAGAAAAAAGGAAAACCATCTTACGAAAAACCTGTTCTTCTCCACTCTGCACTGCCTGATTTCAGCTTTTCATACCAAAACCCACAACATAAAAATACCTCCTAAAAATCCAGAGCCTGATATACTGAAGATCTGCAACCAAAAGGAGTGAAGTATGGCTTCACAATCACCGAAAAAACATCCAAGTCTTTTACCAGAGTTCAGTTTGACAATAAGCAACAGTATTTTCTTTCTGGTGTAGCTTCTGGGTCTCTGGAAACTGCAGTTTTGATCCAACTTCCAGGCTGCTCTCTATTCACTCTCCTTCCAGACAATGCCTGGACAAAAATCACCAGCACACCAAATGGAGATAAACAGGGTTTATAGACTCTTCAAATCTTGTTTTAAGAGCCTGACAAGCAGGATGCAAGAGAATTTTGAATTGTCTGCCAAATCTTGAGTCTCTACAGCTCTCTGGGGCCTGGAGTATAACCCACCCATCCCCGCCAAGGCTGTTTGGAGTGGGAACATCTGCTGCCATCACCGTCCCCTGCTCCCGGGCAGGGCTGTGGGATCCTCCAGCACCAGCTCCCTTCCTTCACCTTCGGTGCTCCAGCAAAAACTCCTCAAGCCATGGAGGTTGGTGACGGCTCGCTGGTGACAGAGCTGGCTGAAGCACACACCCACAACTGCCAGAAAAAGCTTTCCAGACTCCTCTACAAACGTGCTGCTCCCCAGCACAGCCCCACCTGGGTGACACAGCCCTGTGCCCACGGGACAAGGTGGCTGTGCTGAACCCCCAGGCCTCCGTGAGCCATTTTGTCAGGATGTCCCCAAACTTCCTATAAACTCTGTGAATCCAGGTTTCTCCATGAAAATCTGTATTTTTAGAGCAGAATGTGTCTGTGTAGAAGCAAAATACCCTGAATCCAACACCCTGGCACCATGAAGCGCGGTGACACCGTGACAAAACAGCTCGTGCACTTCAGGCACTGCTGGATCCCAGCTCAGACGAGCCAGATAACCTCAGTGAGGTGCCCGAATTACAAAGAACTTCACAGGCATTGAACATACCAAGCTCAAAGTGCTGGTAAACTTTCTTAGCTGTTAAAAATCTCAGCTCGAGTCAGGAAAAGCATCAGGAATACCCAGGAGAACTCCAGGGAGGATTTACACTTCCTCCTTGCCTCAGCACTTCAGAGAACACCTCCTCAGTGGGTTTTCCCACTGTGCAGACAGAAGGCGTGTGGGGAAAGCTGCCATCGCAGCCACACAACCCCACATTCTCCCTCCAGAACTGTGTGTACCTGGCAATGACACAAAACCACACTCGGGAGAGAGCAGCGGCTGAACTTCACTGGGGACTCTGTGGGAGAACACAAAACAGATCGTCCAGCTTGCTGAGGGGGAATGTACAGATTCAAAGTGCTAAGGAAGCAAACAGGCATTACCTAATCTGCTCTCCTGTGCAAGGTATCGATAGTTAGGATCACCCTCACGGAGTATTTCTTCATCTTTGCCGCTGTCTTTACACATTGCAAAAATACAGCACAGGGCACGACATGAAGCAACATACACACCTTTTGCAATTTATACAGGTCAAGTTCTCACGTCAAGATGCTGGAAAGCTGAAGACAACACTGTGTCTGAGAGGCCCTTTGAGCACCCCCAGGAAAGTGTAAGCAGGCCCATTTATTTTTCAGAAGTTCTCTACACCTCACACAGCATCAATTCTGCACTGCAGCTTTGTGATGTGCAAAACTTTCAGCTCTGCATACAGGTCTGACAGAGAAGTCAACCCTCCCACAGAGCTCAGCAAGAACAGAGAGAAAAAACAACGATGGGAAACGCTGGACAGATCAACATAAGGGCTTCGCAAACAGCCAACAAAACAGTGAACGCTGGAACAGCAGCTTTAGGTTGGTTGTGGAAGGTTCATGTAAGGATGAAATCAAAACCAGAGAAGTATCACAGGTGTGCCATGGGGACAGGGGGGACAAGGCTTCAGCGCTTCCTGAGCCCACAGTGCACCAAGAGGGGACACGCAAAGGGGAATCCACAGAAGTCCTTTGAGGTCACCCACCCAGAAGGTCTTGAAGCAACTGGACTCTGCAACCCAGCAGCCCCATCCACTGTATGTTAAATCTTGCCTTTCCTGGTGTTGCTTTCTTTTTTTCATAATCATGGTGGTTTTATCTGAATCCTCAGCACTACAAAGGTCTCTGCTGCTCTGTCGGGCTGGCTGAGCCGCTCCAAGGAGAGCAGGAATTGCTGCACCCCCAGTGCCCGCAGCAGTGCAGGGCTCCCCACCCTGAGCCACAGAACACCACTGTTCTTAACCCCTCAGGGCCAGGTTTATACTCGGTTTCGCTTTCGAAGCAGAACTGTTGGAGAAGTAGGGCATCCAGCCTGGTTACTCCTCATCTCACAGGTAAAATGGCTCAGCAGGTTTACCCAGAAAATGTTAACTGTACTTTACATCTTCAAAGGCTCTGCTGCTTCACTTACAAACTCCATTCCCAAGCTGAACATTCATATACAGGTGCACAAATATTCATGGAAATTTCCCTGTGTGAATACAGCAGATAAGGGCGGAGACCAAACAGAGAGAAACCGTTTGCACATCTCGGAAAGAACTGGCTACAAAGGCCTTGGAGAGCTCAGTTACAGCAGGCAGGATCCATTGTCTGCAGGAGGATTACACAGGTTTGTGGGTGAACCATGCCACAGCTACACACATCCCTGCAGCGGCTCTGGGCCAGGCCATTTAGATCAGCCAAGTCTAATTAGCTGAAGTGCAGCATCGTGTTAATGCCCCGGCTGGCAGCGCAGCGTGGGGATTCCTGCAGAGCCTTCCTGGTACAGCCAGTTTGCCCGGGATGCCAGCAGCCACGGCCACAGCGCTGCCACAGGGAAATCACCGCGTGATGGGGAAGCTCACCACCACAGGGATGCAGTCATGTTGCTTCTCCAGCCAAGCTGCTTTCTTTTTCCACAGGGTTAAGGCTAAATAAAACCAAAAGAGCTTCTCCAATCTTGATATGCTGCAGACCACATTGAAGAGGTTTGTCCTATCTTCCTGAGAAACTGGGGTCAAGAGAAGTCCTCCAGAAGGTTATCAAGGTTCCTGGTATTTCACACTGGGAGAGCCGTTGTCCTCCTGTCCAGCTCTGGTCCATACTGCCCAAGTTCGAGTTGCCATTGCCTATCATGCATTTGAACCTTCAGGTGGTTTTGCTAAGAAATCAATTAGTCAAGAACTCCATGGGTAAATTCTCTCCTGAGAGCTTTTCTAGGCAGTTTCTTGTTTGATACTTCCCCTAATCCTGATGTCTTCAACTAAAACTCCTTCTTAGAGCCACCCAAGAGAAGTTACCAGTTCAGACATGAAACTTGCTGCGTCTCTTATAGGCATAAATCAATCATTTTAACAAATAAAGCTCTGACTAACACGGCACAGGCTATCTTTTGAACCCCCATATTATATTTAATCTCTTCATCTCCATCTCCAAAGTGGTTTTCTTTTTTTAAAACCTTCACACTAATGATCACAATACTGGGATTATAGGATATTTGGGGGGGGTTTGTGTTTTTGGTTTTGGGGTTTTGGTTTTTTTTGTTTATTTCGTTTGTTGTTGTTGTGGAGGGGTTTTTTGGGGGGGGGGTTAGGGTTTTTTTTTGGTTGGTTTGTTTTTGGGGTTTTTTTGTAAAATCATTTATACATTGCCTAAGATATCTATCAAGTACCATCATTAAAGATTTGGTAAAATTTATAGATAAAAAAATCTTTGCTCCAAAATTCTTAATTACACGTAGCATTATTTTCGGCATGTGAGACGGAGATTAGCGAGTTACAGTCTCCTGCCTGAAGGGAACACATTAAACCTTTCAAATTTCACTTCAGCTTTGATATGTTCATTTCCATTTCCTCATCTCTGTTAGCCATCCTGGAGTCATACCTGCTTTCAGATGTCGCCTTATTCATAACAGCACTTCCCTTGCCCAAGATCCCTTTAAAAAACTATATTTCTCTTGGTTCTTCACCATTTTAAGGCTTTTCTTAAAATGCAAATTTAACCACGGATGGACAGTGTCCAAGGGACTCAGCTGAAATTTATCAGTTTAGAAAATGCCTAAGAAGGCAATGAAAAAATATTTAAACCTTTCCCTATAGTTCCAGTCCATGAGCTACCTATTGACTTCAGCTCTCCCAGCATTCCCCCTCACCCTGCCACAGCAACATTCCTACAAAACCCAGCACCCTCCACACCTCCATTTCTTTGAACTTTTGCAGATTTTTACAAACCTGCTTGTTCTGGCTGTAACGGATGCAGAATCTCCGATCACATGAACAGGTTTGGTATTAATCTCTTTTTACCTGCAGCTAATTCTACTTTCCTTCTCCAGTTCCTCATCTCTTTCTCCTGTGACTCTCCACACCTTTCTCCCTAAAACCACAGCTTCTGGCAGGACCTTCATTTGTTTTTGCATGAAATAAAATCCTTCAGCTCTGACCAGTAGTGAGAGAAATGAAACCACAATCTCCTTACCTTCGTAACCACCAACACCGCGTTCTCCAGGCTCACCCTCCTCCCCCAGACTCTGTTCTCCATATCCTCTTCTTTGGAAGCTAACTGAAAATTTGAAATTATTTGTGCAGCCTTGTTTCTTCACCAAGTCCAGTGACCCTCAACTTTTAGCTTTCAGATGCTCTCCTCACTTAGATCTACCAGCTGACATTTCCTACCAAATTATTCCATGTCTGCTTTTCACACAGGAATAAATTCATTTTGCAAATCATGTCCTGCTCTGTTCGAAGGCAAACATTTTTCACGTACACCATCTTTTGGGGGAGCTCTGTTCCAGAAAAACCATGAAATGCCCAAGCAAACATTTCAAACTGCAAATAAAAGTTCTGCAATAGACAAACTGGCTTACCTAGATCTGCAGAGAACATCCTCCTCCCCCAGCATAAATGACACACTAACTCCCATACCTTGTGCTCCACTTGGCAGCTCCTTCCCTGCTGGGCTCTGCCTGCGAGTGCCTGGCTCCCCGCAGACTGCCAGGCAGGACAGACAGACAGACAGCCAGCCCTGGCTGCAGCTGATGTCACTCACCACGTCAGAATGCAAATCACCCAGCTCCTCTCATTCAATCATCCCTCACCGGGGGGAATGAGTCCAACTTCCTGCTTTTGCTCAATAAACAAGTATTAGTTTATTCAGCTAAAAACAAGGCCAGAAACGGCGCTAAACACCTCGGGCTTCACCATGGCTTTGGTCAGGTGCTCCGAGCAGTGAGACCAAATTTTTCTCAGTCTCCCTCTTGTTACCAGTGTGCTTCCAGCAGCTCTTCTGGGTGCCCTTCCTATCCCTCACTGCAGCTGAGCTTTACCTTTCCTGTCTGCATCCTTCCATGCCCAGGCAACCCTTCTGTGTTCCTCCTGGCCATTCACACGGCTCCCACCTTCCTGATGCTCCCTCCTTGTGTTTAAGCTCAAACAACAGCTCCATGTTCATCCTGTTTGCCTCCGACCATTTTTCTTTGTCCTCTTCCACACTGCGATGGACTGCACGTGCCTGGAGCTGACTGTCCTGAAGATCAGCTCCTTTAGCTGCCAGCAGAGTCTCCCACGAGATCCTGCCAAGTGGATCCCTGAAGAAGCCCGAATTTCCTCTCCTGAAACTTAAGAGAAACCCAAGAAGGCACATGCAAATTTTGAAATGCCACAGCTGCTTCTGCCATGTTCTTCCTCCAAGAACCTGGAGATATTTCCCTACTAACGCTGCAAAAAACCTGGGTTGAACTGCAGCACTCACCAAACCAGTCTGAAAAACAAAGTGCTGGATTAATTCATCAGGGTAAAAGCACCAGAGAGAAAAGCTGAAGCCCTTTGCTGTCCGGCTGGTACCTAGTCCGTGGCTGAATTAATAAATGAAGCAACATTCCCGTGTTATTTCCAGGGCAGAGTGAGGAAACAGAAACTTTGTTGTCCTGGCACTCGGGAACAATGTTCTGCTACCAAGCACTAAGTGAGCAAACAGAAAAAATTCAACAATAAAGCACTGGAGCCTGCACGCTGATTGCTTTGGTAAGGCCAAGAAGAGCACGTTCCACCACCACTGTGCAGAAAGGTACAGACCATGCTACAGCTCAGTAAGAACATCAGACACCTTGATAGTACTTGATAGATATTGATAGATATTAGTACTTGATAGATATTGATAGATATTAGTACTTCATAGATATTAGAAGAAACATATAAAAGATTTTACTAAAAAAACCCAAAAACAAACCAACCAAAAAAATCCCCAACCCCCCTCAAAAAACCCCTCCACAACAACAACAACAAACCAAATAAACAAAAAAAAACAAAACCAAAAACCCCAAAAAAACCACCACAACTTCCCCCCAAATATACTACTAGAATCCTATAATCCCAGTATTGTGATCATTAGTGTGAAGGTTTTAAAAAAAGAAAACCACTTTGGAGATGGAGATGAAGAGATTAAATATAATATGGGGGTTCAAAAGATAGCCTGTGCCGTGTTAGTCAGAGCTTTATTTGTTAAAATGATTGATTTATGCCTATAAGAGACGCAGCAAGTTTCATGTCTGAACTGGTAACTTCTCTTGGGTGGCTCTAAGAAGGAGTTTTAGTTGAAGACATCAGGATTAGGGGAAGTATCAAACAAGTGGTGTCCAAGGAAAACAACTGAGGCACTCAAAGCACCAGCTACAACATCTCCACAAAACACAAAGACACAGAGTTCCAGGCCTTTGTGTGTTCCTCAAGAGTGTAAATGTAAAAATGTGAGAAGGAGGCGCCTGCAAACCCCAAATGAGCTGCTCATCAATTTCTTTGCATTTTTTCCTTCGTTCTTTCTCTTGACACCTGCTATTTCCTCCGGTCTCACTGTAGAAACAGCAGCCACTGTCTGACATTACTTGATAAAACTGAGGAAGAAAATGGAGTTATTGGCCTCAGGCCACAGTGAGCTAAGAACTCAGGCTGGAAAATCACTCAAAGAATCAAGAGGGAGATCACTTCTCCTCGAACTGTTCACCTGTTCTTTCTCTAAGTTCATCAGTACCACACAAAGAAAGGGTCAGGCAGTCTTAATGAGGCTGTGTCCTTCCATCCGAGTTAAGAGACAGTAAAAACTGCCAAAAAGCCTCTAAACAGAAATGCTATTTGTCCAAAAAGATTGTACCAACAAGCAGTTCATACCCAACAGCAGCCTTTTCACAGATTTTGGAAGGAGAAAGGCACAAAAAAGAATCCCACACTGTGAGAATATACACTGAATAAGGCTCAAAACTTTGAGCCTGGGCAGCAATAATTTTGTGAGAAACTCTTCCAAAGGCAAGTTCTGGCCTTACAACCGAGTTTATGTGCATGGATGAAACAGGAAATGCTTGCCCACATCATTCATGGCAATACCTACCCCCGACATTTTTTCTAATGCCAAACCACTCAGCGGATTATTGCTAACCCTGTTACTCAACAAACACACATCAGGCCTCAGAAAGTTTAATTCTAACTTAAAAACTGGGAATAATAAAAAGCAGGTAGTAGGTTCAAGTTTCCAAGCCACACTCGAGTCACATTAAAATACCAACAGAGCTCTCACTAAAGCCTCTTTCTTACGAGCTCATGGGACAGGGTAATGCCTGTCCAGTGCACTGCCTGACTCTCAGGCCCTTTTGAGACATAAACATTCCTAAATAGTCACACTGCTGTGGTCTGATGGCCCTCTCCTAACCTATCCTCTAAAATCACCCTTGGCAAGCCCTTCTGGTGCCTTCCAGGACAGCTCCTCTTCTTTCACCCTTCTGCCTTCAGCCACACGCTCGGTTCTGCAGTTTGCAGCAGCCCTCAGCAGCTCCTCATCCTCGGTTTCACCTGCAATTCCCACTTCCCTGCAGCCCAAAGCGCCACCATTGCTGCTCATTTGTACACTCAGACCCTGCAGTGAGCCAAGCACACTCATCCCTCAGGCCATTTCCCCACAGCCAAGTTCTCGAATCCACCACACCAGTGTGGGGTTTGTGGGGTCTGCCAGCAGGCCTGAAAACCTCACAGAGCTTGATTTAAAGACAGTAAAATGTACACACGGTAAATAGCCACAGTGATAACCCAGCTTCAATGAGTGAGAGAAAAGGTTCTCACAGAAACAGATGTTCGTGAGGTGAGACTTGAAGAATGCGCAAAAGAAAACTTGTTATGTACCTAACTGCTTGTGTAGCTGTTTGTGCGACCTGTAGAACCATTGTTTCCATAAATAATTCCGTCAGTGTGTGCTAACTAAAAAAGATATAAAAAAGCAGCCGTAGAGTAGAATAAAACTTCTTTCTATCCTTAAATTACGAGTGTGAGTTTGTCGTGTACCCATCTCAACCGCAACACAGCAGCACCTCTGAGCATCCCCCTCAGCGAAGCACCTGAGCTCCTGAGCAGCCGATCTTGGGTCAGGATGAGAGCACCGAGCTCCTGAGCNTGATCCTGGGTCAGAATGAGAGCACCGAGCTCCTGAGCAGCTGATCCTGGGTCAGAATGAGAGCACCGAGCTCCTGAGCAGCTGATCCTGGGTCAGAATGAGAGCACCGAGCTCCTGAGCAGCTGATCCTGGGTCAGAATGAGAGCACCGAGCTCCTGAGCAGCTGATCCTGGGTCAGAATGAGAGCACCGAGCTCCTGAGCAGCTGATCCTGGGTCAGAATGAGAGCACCGAGCTCCTGAGCAGCTGATCCTGGGTCAGAATGAGAGCACCGAGCTCCTGAGCAGCTGATCCTGGGTCAGAATGAGAGCACCGAGCTCCTGAGCAGCTGATCCTGGGTCAGAATGAGAGCACCGAGCTCCTGAGCAGCTGATCCTGGGTCAGAATGAGAGCACCGAGCTCCTGAGCAGCTGATCCTGGGTCAGAATGAGAGCACCGAGCTCCTGAGCAGCTGATCCTGGGTCAGAATGAGAGCACCGAGCTCCTGAGCAGCTGATCCTGGGTCAGAATGAGAGCACCGAGCTCCTGAGCAGCCGATCTTGGGTCAGAATGAGAGCACCGAGCTCCTGAGCAGCCGAGCTCGGGTCAGAATGAGAGCACTGAGCTCCTGAGCCACTGATCTTGGGTCAGAATGAGAGCACCGAGCTCCTGAGCAGCCGATCTCGGGTCAGAATGAGTGAACCTGCTGTGATAAACAAGGAGGCCTAAGGGACAGATGTGTGTGAGCCATCTCCGTCACAGAACTCACAGACATGAACCAGCAAAGCGGAATTGGATCATCCTGGATGTCACCACAGATTAGGAAAGTGCTCACCTATCCCTGGGGATGAATCTGTTGCATGAAGCCGAGGGAGGCATCCTGTATGACAACGCTGCACACCTACACACGCACTGAACGACTTTTCACACAGCCCTCGCTCTCCTCCCTCATGCAGGAAACACTCAGGCTTTAATTACTTTCTATGAGCTGGCTTGAAATTTCACTATCAACTGTTCCATCAGTTTCCCAGGTATTTGTTCCTGCAAACTCCCTAGCTTGTTCCGCAGATCAAAAAACAAAATAAAATTAATTAGTCTAAAATTAAGATTCTTTTAAATTATACTCCTACCTGTAGAACCAGGACATGTTTTCATCTTTCATTTCAAAACACAAAACTTAAAACCTTATCTGAGAACATCTACATTCCCAACACTACTGCAAAAGCAAAATATGTTGAAAACATTGAGACCAACTGATAAAAGATTTCCCTTTCTCCAATATGAAAAGCATTGAGACTCCTTTTCCACAAGCATTACTGTTTAATGAGTAATGCAATCTATCATGTGATGATGTTCGTTTAAAAACAAAGGTGAATATGAATTATTCTTCATTAGCACAGATAACTTGAAAGCTCTGTGATAGGGGCAGCGCACAAAGCAGACTGTAAACCTCGGGTTGTTTCCATGGGCATTGTCCTCTTCTCTTTGCTGGGGTGATGCCTGAGAGAGGGAGGCTGCCTAGAGCAGAGGCCGGACAGGATTCAGAGAATAAGATGGGGATTTATTGCAGGGCCTTCAATAGAGACACCTCAGGCACTCAGAGCCTCTCCGGGAGAGGCCACACCCAAGATGGACCCTGGGGCACGAGTTTTTTACACTTTTATAAGTTTTGATCAATTTACAGATCAGGGTTAATTCTCCAATTACAGTTTCAGGGGATGATGGAATTGACCCCAAGTCTGTCCCCCCTTTTAGAGGCTCAGTTTCCATATTTCGGGGCCTGGAGCAACGAGGTGTCCTTGAGTCCAGGCCTAGACAGGATTTTTTATGTTTAACTAGAATGGGAGAACAGGAGCTCCCAGACTGTGTGGAGTTTTAGAGTTACACTAAAGCAGGGCAGGGTCTGAAAAATATAAAAGCTGAACCTTAAGGCATCAGGAGTAGTGCCTGACACGAAGAGAACCTGTTTCCCATGGATCTTTACCTATTACCCAAACAAATCACTGTAGGATGGTGCATTCCCTGTCACGAAGAGAACCTGTTTCCAATGGATCTTTACCTATTACCCAAACAAATCACTGTAGGATGGTGCATTCCCTGTCACGATTTGAAGGCTGCAGCCGCTCTGTGCTGTGTACCCAGCAATTCTGGCGTTATGGGGTGGCTCAACCCCATATGCACTGGGACCCTGTTAATGAGCAATCCCACCAGACACGGACTGGGCTCACTGGGATTGCTCAGCCCTGGGGGTCCTCGTGGTCCAGGCCCCTCCTTAGGCTGGATTCCTCCTGCTCCGCTCATGGGGAGCCTCATGTGCTGCAGGCACGGGCGGATCTGAGACAGCTCTGGCACCACATTTATTCCTCATGGGCCAATTCCTCTCAGAACAGACACTGATTTCCCTTTCTGCAGCCATCTGTCCTGTCCTGCCCGAGCTGCCACCATCCTGCCTGCAGCAGCCGCCCGGGGGGAAGACCCCAGCCCCCAGCACAGCCCAGTGCCAGCCTCAGCCACCGTCAGCACCTCCTGCACAGCCCTGAGCCAGGCTGGCTAAGCTCAGCGTTTATTTTTAAAACACAGATACTGAGGGTCACTTTCTCCTTGCCTCAACTTGGGGAATTCTGCTTTCGTGCTTTTCATTCAGTGTCCTCTCTAAACAGAAAAATTCCTCGGATCTTTTCTTTGAAAACATTAAACACGAACTCTGACAATTCGTATTTCAAGCCCTGCAGAAGGATCTTTCACGGACGTGTGAAGACACACAGATGAACAATAGGGAAGCCGTTGCCCCAAAAGCTCTTACAGTACCTCGGGGGTAAAAATAACACTGCTTATTGCAAACAAAATAATCTGAACACGGCCTGTAGTTCGCCTCTTTCACAATTTGTTTTTTCTTATCTGTTTGGATTCAAAGCCTCGGCACTTGTTGGGTTGGAAGGCATATGCCATACCTGTAGCTACCAGTGCAGCAACCTTACGAAGAAAAGCATTTGAAGAATTTCTTTATTTTTGGAACTGACTTTTAAAACAAAGACACTCGTTGTTACCAAAACCAGTTTCGGTAGAAGGTGAGCCAGTCTTGAAGTTTATGGAATTGCTGCAGTCCTCTTTGAACACATTTCCTATTTTTCCAAATAAAACTCCTGAATTAATGAAAACTAAAGCACATTAGGAGTGGGGAACATGCACCGGGTTGTTGACATTGCTATTTAATTCTGGATGAACATGCTGAGGTGCACTCATCAGTAAAGATGAAAACACTACAAAAATGACCCTCAACAGAGCACCCTTAAGTGGACTTTCAAAACTGGGAAAATGATGACATTTATTTTCTTTTTACTCAAGAAGAACCTGCCATAGAGTGGCAGCAGAATTAAGCAGGAAACCTTCAATACAGATACACTAAACGTGAATATATACACATGGCAGAGACCCACAGTAAAATGCAAACCTTTACTTGAATGAGGAGGGTGGCGAAGGGCACAGAACAGACTTGCAGACACACAGTTAACTGTGAAAACTGTGAAAGCTGTTTTCCACCCAGTTAAGGTGGAAAACACCCCAGAACCAGGTCAGTGTGTGAGCCCAGGAGCGCTGAGCCACACCACGAGCGCACAGCAGGGAGAGGAGCTCTGCCCTCCCCTGGGCTGGCCGGGATGTTCACAGGAGAACAAAGCTCTGCACCCTCAGCCCTGCATGGCAGCTTCAGTCTGGGCTGGGAAACAGCTCCTGGAGCTGACCCAG
>VYZT01043060.1:0-15168 GCA_013400735.1 Pomatostomus ruficeps
ACAGCTGCAGTTTCCATTCTGCTACTTTTACTTCCTCACCCCCATCCCCCGGACTAAAGCCATTTAGTTTTGTTCTTGTTCATGTCCGGACCAGACCACCCAACAGCTGCATTCCTCTGGGTGCTGTGGGTGGTGAGCCTGGCAGGACCCCCAAGCTCAGCCCCCTCCTGGGAATGGGGCCCGCAGGCTTTGGGCAGGTGTCGTGGGTTGTTTTGGCAGCTGAGGGCTTGCTGGTGGCACAGCGAGCACTTTGCCCTTTATCAGGTGATGGACTTTTCTGGAATTTTCTGATATGTACTAACACAAAGTGTTTAGATGTGATGATTGCCTTTATTAAGGGCTCAGAAGTTCATTGCTTTGTAGCTGCTCCCGGGCCTGGCTCTTTGAAAGGTGTTCTAGCAGCGCTGGGAGGAGCTTCCAGGAGCTGAGATGCGTGGAAGTGACTCTGGCCTCTGGTTCTCGTTGCGCAGGTACGCCTTGCTGAGGAAGTCAAAAGAAAGGCAAGCCCTGGACGGCCTCAATAACTTGAACTACTTTCCAAACGTCACGTATGACGCCTTGTATAAGAACATCACTGTTAACCTGACACCGGAGCTGGCTCTGGTGACCGAATATTAAGAGGAGAAAATAACTTTGCTCTGCCCTTCACCAAGAAAGCACCACGCTAGACTTTCTTTTCCAAGGGTTATCGAGGACAAGCAACACTTTGTCTAATGAAGGATCACAGTATTTTGGAGAATGAGGCTGAAAGTGCACGCACAAATTGCCCTAGCTGTACCAATCCAGCCCGATACCCGGGCAGCGAGCTCAGCAGTCTCCTTATTTTTTCTGCCACTTGCTTTCTGGGTTTCAGGACAACAGTTCGACCTGCTGCTCTCGTCTCCACATTCCTCCTCCAGCAATCTCTGGCACTGGGACTCTCCTCGGACGCGCTTTCTCCTCCGGGAAGCGGCTCAGCTGAGGGACTCTGGCTTCTTGACGGCGAACGTCGGGAGCAATTTGGTTGGCAACTGCCCTGGTGGGAGATCAAACAACTTCTGATGCCGTTCTTCTATGTCTGTGCGGTTTTTTAAATGACCTGCTTGAAGTATATACAACAGAATCGCTTCTTAAAGAAGTGTAAGTGTAAATATGCTGTGTAAATTGCCCCTTTTTATTTTTCTCCTATGGCTCAAGTCCAAGCGAGAGGTTTACATACGGTCACTCATTTTAGTCCTGAGTTCTGTAAACACTTGTGTGAGCATCACTGTACTTGTGCAAGGTGTTCCCTTTTAAGCCAGTGAGACTGCTCGCATGATTCCAGCTGGGCACATGCAGAAATGTTTGTGGGCCAGGGCCCAGAACTTTCCAGTGCAGTGGGTGAGAAATACAGCCAGGTCATCGCTCATTCCAGAAACCGCAGGCGTGGCTTGTTCCAGGGAGGGTGAGGAAATGGGAATATTTATTAAAAACCTCCCTTTTCTGTCACTTTTGCAACATGATGTGCAAGTGAATCCAAAAGCCATATGGCACACAGTCCCGTGGCTGTTGCTCTGTATCCCTCTGAGGGCAGGGGTGAGCCTGGCAGGTGCTCAGCGCTCTCTCGGCGGGGTAGGATGGAGCCGCTGTCCCCACATGAGCCCTCCCCGGACAGCAGCTCTCGCCCGCACTCTGGAACGTCCTGGAACGGTTTGGGAGGTAGGTTTAGCTTGTATTTACCGTGTAAATCCAGCAGCACAGCGAGGTGCTGCCGGAGCCAGGCAGTGCCCTGCGCTGTCCCCCTCAGTACCTGGCAGCGCTGGCACGGGCGCAGCCGGTGGGACAGGGGGTCACAGCTCAGTGAGAGACATGAAGGACACATGAAAATAAGAGGACTGGAAGCCAGAGCTTGGTCTGACAGCCCATCCAGTGCCATCCCTCTTTTCTTCACAGCCGTGGGCAGGCTGGGCTTCGGGCCCTGTCCCCACGGACACAGTCCAGCCCTTACACAGCACTGACACCACCACTTTCACTGGACCTCTCTGACTTAAAAGTAAATACATTGGGTGTTGGTTTTAGTTTGTATTTCCACACAACAAGGGCGGGTACTTGACCTCCGAAGGACTTTAACTCTTTCCATTGCGTTGTTTGCCTTCGGTTTCCTTAACTTCTCATGGTTTACATTGTTTTCTCAGTTCCGTGGACGTATGATCCCCATACGCATCTGTGGTGGGTGTGACTGCCCAGGGCATTCCTAACCTGTATCCAGAAAAGGTTAGTTTAGAAAACACAAGTTTTGTGTAGATCTTATCGGCCGGCATGAGAGGACAGCGAGCCTGCCCTTGAAAAGCGCTGATGAGTTTGTAACTTAGGTTTTTAAGTCTCTGAACTTACATGTGCTTTAAACTCGCTTCCCGAGGGGATTCAGCCTGGTTATTTATAGGCAGAGGTGAGGATTTGCTTTTCTGGCGCATACAGCAATAAAGACTTTAGCTTTGGAATCTTGATCTGTAATTCACATGGACCCTTTCCGGGTGCTGAACCCGCGTTGCCCTTGCCCCTCTTTTCTTTCATCTTGAGACCTTGCTAGAACCCTGTCTTTGTTTAATGGTGCTTCAAACAAGGAATGTATTTCAACTAGTCCAAGTTCACTACCCCGGAATCATGCATGTGTGTGTGAGTAGGTGTTGAACTACCTTAGTTGAGATCCTCAGCCTTCCATGTCCCTGACACCCGTCGCACCTGGTGTGGAACAAAAGCCGTTACCTCTGCTCAGAACTGCACTCTGCGGTTGGCACAGAAGGGTCCATCCCCAGCAGCATCCCATCCTTCGTTCTAACCATGTTGAATTTATTTTCCCTTTTTAAAATGTGGATTATCTGAAACTGTGCACTGTTAATCTTATCAGCTATGTCAAATACTGTATAGTAAATGTAACTGTTAAAAACATACTGTCAAGCGCATGTGCTGTTATGGTGTAAAAATTCTTTTATTAAGGAGAACTTGTACATATTCTGGCAGCTGAAGTTCGACAAGGCCACTCGTTTGCCCCTTCCACATCAGCGCCATCAGTCAGCCCTGCCGGAGCGCAGGTACTGTGCGATGCTGATTTATTTTTTTTAAATGAGCCATGTGGGTTTTATTTGCAAAACTATTTATTGACAGTTAATTCTCCGTAAAGCTCTTCTTCTCTAGGGGAGGTACCGTCTGAGCAACGGCCGCACGCTTCAGGCCCCTCACCATCAGAAGTGGCTTTAAACTCTCAAGTAGCTTTCCATCATCATGGCTTTTGAGCTTACTGTTATGTTTTTAAGAGGTGCCAGGGGGACGTTTTTGCACTGAAGATTAGTGTTTTACAACACACACACACTTCTCAGCAAAGCAATCCTTTGTCATTACATTTATTTACCCATGTGTTTGTACATTTTTGTATTTGTTAATTTATGAATGATTTTTTCAGTAAAAAATACATATCCAAGAACAGAGATTGCAGTAGTTGCTTTTCTTTCTTTTTACAGGAAGTCGGGGTGTGCTTTTTTAGTAGGAGGTGAGATTTGTAAGACCAGACGAGTACGTGCTTATGACAAGTTAAGTCAGAAAGGGAGAGCCCTGGATGCTAAAAGCTGGTTAGAAATTTCTCATCAAGACTGGCCAGAAATAGAGAGTGAGATGTGGAGGCTCCCCAAACTCTTCCTGTTGTGTAAGTGCTCAAGCCTTTTTTCCAAGCATCTGATGGAAGGGTGGGCTGCCTTAGTGTGTTAGGAAGCCACTTGACTGAAGGTGGTGTGGGGCTTAGGACTGGTAGTGGGGACTGTTGGTAACTGGATTTTTGATTTTTGAACGACAAGCACAGACAGACAGGCTTCCTTGCAGCAGCTTTAAAATATCCTTCTGCGCTGCAGCATACAGGCATGCTAGAATAAATAGCTGGCAGCCCCGGGTTGCTCCAAGCCTTGCCTTTTTTTAGCTCTCCGTCTTCTGGGAAGCTTCCTCCCACCCGCGGCGCTGGGCTGGAGCCTGCGGGGTGACAGGCTCCTTCCAGCCCCTGCTGCTGCCTGCCCAGGCGGCCTCATGTCCCAGGAGTGAGGGTGGGAGCCCGGGATCTCCTGGCCATGCCGTGCCGGCAGTTCCTGACCTGTCTGGGGAATCCTCGTGGTCCCCCATGGGTACCCAGGTGCGGGGGTTTCATTGCCTGTGTCACCCCCGCAGCGGCTGGGCAGGGGCTGGAGGATATGGACGCACATGGAGAAGGCTGGGATTGCTCCTGTACAGGAAGAACGGGAAGGGCAGGGAAGCCTCAGCCCGTGTCCCAGGTGGGTGCATGGGACCTCCTTGCTGGGGCCAGCAACAAACACAAGAGCTGGGAGCAAACCCCCTTTGGGGTGGGCTGTGCCAAGGAGAGGAGCCCTGCGAGGGGGTCCCTCACCCCGCTGACATGGAGGCCACCCCCCGGTGCTGGCGGGGATGCGGACCACGGCGGCTGAGCCAAACAGGCCGAGCTGGTCAGCCGGGGGAACCGCAGGGAGCCTGGACACACGGTTGTGAAATCATCAGCGCAGCCTTGAGCCGCAGGGACAGCCCGAGGGCCACGGACGCGGGGACACGTTCGGGACTCTCTTGCACAACCGCCCACATGGCTGGGGCCACCCGCTCGCCTCCACGGCAGGTTCCTGGTGGCCAGAAACCCACTAGCCACCTTGTGACGGGTGCCTTGCTCCGGGGCCACTGTGAACCTCCACCACAGGGCCGAGAGCTCATCCCTGAGCGCAGCCGTGCGCTGGACAAAGCGCACTCATCCATAATTCAGAGCCAGTGCTGAAGCTGGGAACGCTTCACAGGTGACTGAACTGAAAAGGCTGGAGGAGCCCGGACCCAGCAGCCAGTCCCAGGGCACAGAGGGGGCCCCTCAGAACCGCAGCGCTCGTAACGAGCCTCAGTTGCCCCTGCCCTGGCCGGCCGCTCGGGGCGGGGCCGGGCTGAACCGGGCGGGGCCGGCTGAGCCGGGCGGGGTCTGAGGCGATCCGCGATCCCACAGCGACCTCTGGCGGCGGCGAGAGGAGCGGCCCCGCTGCGGGGCTGCCACTCGTGTCCCAATGTCCCCACCGACAGATGGCACCACCAGCCCCCTGCTGGAGAACACGGAATTTCTCCTTGCTCGGGGAAAAACGGGGCCCAGTTCTTGCCAGAGGGTGAGGGACCACAGTTTTTCAGAGACGCCAAGCGCTGAGGGCAACCGACGTCCCCACACGCTCGGGGTGGGGAGCAGCCGGCGGGGAAGCTGCTGGTGGCTTTCGCTTCTTGGCGTGAGAAGAAACCTGGCCTTGAAGGTGCCCCAGACATCCGTGTGACACGATCCCCGTCTCCCTGGTGAGTTATCCCTGCTCTTGCAGTTGTCACTTTCTCCCAAGAGGAAACCATTGTAACTGGTTTTCAGCTGTTTAATTCGCCTGCCCAGTAAAGATTCCCCTTCTCACTGCCCCTTCACAGAACAGGTCTGGGTCTGCTGGGGATTTTCTTGTCCCCTGATCAAAACCAGGGAAAGTTCTAAGCTGAAGAGAAACACCTGTCCTAAAATTCAAAAATTGTATTTCGTGTGGTATTTTATCCTTCTATTTAGTCCTTTATTAATATTTATCAATACAACACTTTTAATGTTTTTAACAATATCAAAGCTTTGTTTTAAAGAAAAAAAAGGGTACAAATTTTTTTTTAAAGTTTGAACATTTTTGAGGTCCCCCTGTTTTCCTTCCCTGTCTGTTTTGGCCCAAAAGCCAGGTGTTGGACTGCACAGGAGGAGGTTGGGATGCAAGCTGGGACAATCTGGGAAAGCATTTGGAAAAGGAGACAGGTGTTTCTGCACATCCCACGACTCTATCTTTAGAGGTTTTTTCCCCAGTGGGAAGTTTGCTGGGAACAATGTGTCTCTTGGAAAATCAAGGTGTCTTGAAGGCTTAACTCACTCATCCCTGCTCCCCAAACCCTGTGCAAGCCAGTGGCAGCAGCTGATGCCCTGGAAGCACCTCCTGTATCCCAGCAGGTGCAGTTTAGGATGTGGTGAATTTTTAAACTCGATCCTGCAGTCCTCTCAAGTTCTCTCTCCTCTTGAGACACTGCAGTCCATGTTTTCCTTCTGTATCCGTGAGCATTGCAATGTCTGCCTGTGGTTTATGTTGTCGGATTCCCGCTGCCCTCATGTATCTGCCATGTGTGAGCTGGGTGATGTGAATCAGTTCTTTGGGTTTTTCATGTTCTTATTTGGTAAACTTGGGTTCATGTCCTGGGAAACTCATCCCAGTGCTCCACACGGTCTGTGGGTAAAAATCTCCTCAGAACCGATATTTACTGCCAACATATTTCAAACCAGATATTGACCGACCGAGGGTTTTAGTTAATATAAACCAGAGTCAATTTATGATGACAAAGTATTGCAGGATGTGTGAGGGGAGAGACAAGCTCCTGAAAGGTTTGGCTGAAGTGAAGAAGTGGAATGTTGTTCTTTGCTCGGTGTGTCCCAGGCCCTATGTGGGCAGGGTGTGGAGGCTACGCTCCCCAGCTGCCTCTGCCGGCTCCTGGGGGTGCTTTGGGGGGAGGATGGAGACCGACACTTCCAAACAGCCTTTGGCAGGGAGTGCTGGGTAAGCCAGGAAACTCAGCTGCTGTTTTATTGCTGGGTTTGGGGCGTTTGTTTTCTTTTTCTTTAAGGTATCTTGAGAATGGATGTTTGGCTTGAGGTGAATGTAAAACTGCAGAGCCCTCAGTGTGAGGCTGCAGCAGCCCCTTTCCCCCCTTTCACGATGCAAAGGCTGAGGGCCACAGCTCGGACAGGCTGTGAAGACTCACTAAACCCTGCTTTCCTGGTTGATTTCCACTGGCTCAAGGACAATGGTTTCTCCTGCTGGGACTGGAGGGAGTTGGAATGGGAGATGGATTCGATGGAGATGATCCTTATGGACCCCACGCTCTGATGGGGAACTTGACTCTCAGATATCACGGGGTTTGAGATTAGCGTGGTCTAACACACACACAGATATTTTAAACATTTGCAGCTTTTCTAAGGCAGTGCAGCATGTGGGTGAACAGGGAAGTTTGCCTTATTCCCGGCGGGAATTAGCCCTTTCCCTCCGCTCCTTTCCTGCCCCGAGCTGGCTCCCTGCGATGGAGCCGAGTGCGGCAATAGATGGCGCTGCTGGGACGGGCTGGAGCCGCAGCCTCGGTGCCACGGCCCGAGGGGCAGCGCTCTGCCCGCGTCCGTCAGGGCTTCGTGGCCGGGCTGTGGATCCGTAATTTGGGCACACCTGGTGCAAAGTGGCTGCAGCAAGACTTTGCGTTCCTGGCCGAGTTTCTGCTGCAGCAAGGCTTTATGTCAGCACCTGAATTTCGGCTTCTGTTCCCGTGAAGGGGCAAAGGAAGCATCTCTGGAAAGTTCTGTCTGAAAAGCCAGAGCAGCAAAGCAGCTGGGAGACACTGGGGATATCTCCTGCTCAGGGCCGGGGTTCCCGGTGCACTGCCCTTGCCTGGGCCGGGTCCAGACCCCACAAACCAGCTGGGACTCTCCCACTGAGCCAGAGAGCCGGGGAAGGAGGGAGAGGGCGGTTGCCTGCAGTGTTATTGGCAAGAAAGCAGTTAAGTCCTTTGAAATCATCTGCACTCTGGTTGTCCACCTTCATCCCATCCCTAGTGGCTGGGGAGAGCCTGCTTTGAGCCTGCTGCTGGGGCAGGCTGATTCTGCATCGCATTGGCTCTCCAGCACTGCGTTCTCTTCTCAGTTTGACCCCAGCAAATGCATCTTCCCAGAGGACTTTGTGCTGCACAGGGCATGAAAACACACTCTCATCCCAAGGCAGACTTCCTCGCTGATTCGCAGCCCTGAGGTTTGCTGGGTGTGATCTAGAGAGAGATAAGAGCTGCTTTATTCTTTCTGATGCATGACCAAGTCAGATTTCTCCCAACATGAATGATTAAAGACCCACGTGCATTTGTAATGACCATATTCTAATTAAAAAGCAACCCCCTCTTTGAAAATTTAGGCAGCTAGAGTGGCATCCTGCTTACCAAAAAAGAATTAATTATTTATATAAAATGCTCTGGTCTTTAAATTACTTGGGTTTAATGTACTGCAAAGGCACTTGTATCGATAACAGTGCTATTTTGCTTCCACTTAATCATCACAATTTTATTTATTTATTTATTACCAAGAACAAAAATACCCAAGCTGGTCCATCTGATACTTTGCTGCACCAC
This sequence comes from Pomatostomus ruficeps, assembly GCA_013400735.1. NCBI lineage: Eukaryota > Metazoa > Chordata > Aves > Passeriformes > Timaliidae > Pomatostomus > Pomatostomus ruficeps. Next base: position 8,200 of record VYZT01043060.1, read on the forward strand.
TGAGGGGCTGCTTTTCCTCCCAGTCTTAGGTTGCAATAGTTGGGGTTTTGCTGTTCAGAGGCTGTTTCACAGCCCACTGAAGGACTTGGTGCCATGCGTGAACCAGGACGGGGCTTCTGTCACCACCGTGCCTTTGTCACCATGGTGGTGTTGTCACTGACCCATGTGCTGCTTATGGGGGCTCTGCTCTCTCCAGCCACTCACCTTTGAATGACTCGGAGTCCTCTCAGGTGTTTATTTTTAGGGTAATGTAGGCCCTGTGCTCTTCTGGCTTCTCCTGTTTCTCCTGAAGTTTCCTTCAGCCATGGAAGCAGTTCAAGGTGAGTTAGGAGAAGTGACGAGCAGCAGGGGACAGGCTGCAAAGCTCATGTGTGGGTATAACCAGATGATGCAGCGGTTTTGGGTTGGTGCTCCTCTTCTGCCTGTTGTGGGCACCAGTAATTCTCCATTTTATCTTGTTTTCAACTATCAATTTTTTTTTTTTTTAATATTTGCCATTCAAATCAGCTGGGATTCAAGCTTCCCTATGGCTCAGCAGCCACCCCATTGGGATTGACATGTTGGTGTTAATATGCTATTAATTCCAGAAGAGGCAAGACTGTTCAGCAGAAGCAGCTTTGGAAACTGGGAACTGATGGGCTGCAGGAAGGTGGTGTTGTATTTCAGTCATTTCTAAGAGGGGGCTCGATAGATTAATAACAGGATTTGTGAGTTTAAGGTGAACCACTGGGAGGAAGTGCAGCAGAGACCCCCTGAGTGCTGCTGCTGGGACTCTGAGCTCCCAGGCTGGTGTGGCCATGGCTGAGAACCGCTGAGTGTGCACCCTGAGGTGGGTCCAGGGGACACTGAAAACCTCAGTGCCTTCTGAAGTAGCAGCCCTAACTCTGGTCACTGCACCCAGGGTGGCTCCTGCTGCTCTAGGTGGCTATTGGGGTGTGTCACTGAAATGCACACGTGAGGTTCTCACACAACAATCACAGCGTGGCAGGAAGGGACGTGGAGATGTAGCCTAATCCATCCTCCTGTACCAAGACAAGATCAATATGTCTAGACCATCCTGACAGATGCTTAAGGATCTTTTTCTTGAAAGTGTTAATGATGTCTCCACTCCCTATTCTCCTTGGGCAAACTACCCCAGGACTTTGCATTTCTTTTCCCAACAGTCATCCTAATTCTCCTATCCTACTCTATTTTGTCCCATTCCCAGCAGACAAGGAACACAAACCATTGCTCTCTTCTACAGAAACCTTTTATGAACAGAAAACTGTTACCCCATCTCTGCTCTGCCTTCTGTTTCCATGAGTTGACCCATTTTCCTCCACCTCTCCTCAGAGGCTGTTTTCTACGTCTCTGGTCACTCCTTTGCTGCCCTCTGGGCTCTCGCCAGCTGGGGCCTGACTTTCTTGATGAGCAGTGCCCAAACTTGGATGCAGGACTCTGGCCGAGGCTGTAGTAGCAGAGCATGTGTCTCACATACAGCTTTTCTGTTTATGAATTCCAGCATGATAGCTGCAAAAAAAAGCAAACAATGTCCTGGTAGCCCTTGAGATTTGGACATGGTGGAGATGAGGACCATATAAGTACATAGATGGATGTGTGGATGAAATGCAGAGTTTCACCACTCAGACAAAGGGAACCCGCTTGGGGAAGCGGCACCGCAGCAGCTGCCGCTGTTTGTGAGGCCCGGGTCTGTCCTGCCGAGGTGTGGGAGGGGGTCATTCCCGCCCCAGTAGGACACACCCCAGGACACACCAGGAACCCTGTGGCTGCCCCCCTCGGGACACACCAGCTGGGTTTGCCATGCTGGGGGCTCCCCGTCCCTGTGGGCCCCACGAGCTGCGAGGGTCTGGACCTTTCTGCTGCTGGAGTTGGGTTTTGGTGCCTTAGCCATAGGCAGTCATTAAAGCAGTTCTCATTAGCTTTCCTCTCCTGGAGGAAAAAGCTCTCTGTGAGGAGATGAGTTGCACATTCTCCCCCTCCCCTTCAGCCCAAGCGTTAGGCAGGAGGCTGCTGCGTGATGCAAAGTTGGGCTCTGCAGAGGATGGCAGGGAGGCGTCGGAGGAGCCCGCGGTGGTGGCTGGAATTCCTGTTGCCATAACAACCCAATGCAGCCCTTAAATATAGCTCCGGTTTTACCCCATAGCCCCCCTCTGTCCTTCCTTCTGTAACACAGAGCGAGCGGGCTTTGCTCCCTCCTTGCTGCCACCTGTAGAATCCCAAAGGTCAGAAATGGGGACGCCTCTACAGCAAGGGGTGGTGTGTGGGGCCAGGAGACCCACCGATCATGACTTTGGGGGTTCTGTTCCATTCACACCTTTGGTGTGTGGGCCCCAACTTCTGGTTTGGCTCTGTGAAAATCCTCGGGGAGGCTGGACTGAAAGAAGAGATCCCCTGGAAGAGTGGAAAACATTTAACTGCTGGAGCAGCTGTGGCTGTGGGGTGGGATGGTACCAAACCCAGCCAGGCACAGGGCAGCTCTCCTGGCAGGGCTGGTACCAAATCCAGTCAGGCACAGTGCAGCTCTCCTGGCAGGGCTGGTACCAAATCCAGTCAGGCACAGTGCAGCTCTCCTGGCAGGGCTGGTACCAAATCCAGNGTTTTATTCCATAGATCAGGAAGAGCCCTAAACTGCAGGAATTATTTATTGGTGCAATATAGTGGGAGATCTCCGAGAATCCTGGCTCTACAGGGTTGGTTTCATTATGGTGGTGTAGCTGAAGTAATTTCATTCTGTTAGTTTGTTAGAAGGATACTTGGATTGCAAAATCAAGCTGCTGATTGGTATGAAACGCTACAATTAAGGTTTTCTCATAAAATCCTAATTCCTCTCGCTCGTTAATCTACAGAGAAGCGCAACCTGCAAATGCCATATGAATCCCTTATTCTTTACTATCTGCAGTAACGGTCTTATTCCTCTTAATATCGTGTAATTTTCTCCTGATTGAGTCAGTGAAAGTAGCTAACTTTCCTGAAATGGCCTTTCATTCCTACTAGAGACCAACCAATGGTGGAAAATTCCAACCTGAGCATTTTTAACTTTGGCAAAGTTACAAGTAACTGAATACGGAACAACTTGGGCAGGTCAGGCAGGTACCTCCCAAATGCAGCAATAGGAGGCAGCTCTTCTGCACCGACTCCTTTCTCCTTTTAGATGCATTTTCCTTCTGTTGACCTCTTCTGAACTAGAATTGAAAGACATTAGGTCATAAATCTTGGGGTTTAACAGGGACAGATAGTGCTTTGGGATATCACAGCCAGAAAAAGGACATCAGGGTTCAATATCAATTGAACTTTGAGTAAAACAGCAAGGACTCCCTTTCCATCAGCTGGCTGTCATCTACTTCTCTGTTTCTTGAGAATTGTCACTTTTTAACCCAACCAATGAATTGAGCAGTGCACTGGGATGATGAATTGGTTTCCAGCTGCTCAGGGCCGAGACAGCCTCCTGCTCTCTTTGAGGGGTGCTCCTTCAGGATCCCAGAGCACTGAATTTAAACCTGGAAACTTCGAGCAGGCTAAAGGATTTGTTTCTATCTACAAAGTCACCCCCCAAAATGTGCTTTAGTCCATATTAGGGCTGAAGCATCACATTTCTCTTGATTAAGCAAATAGGAGGTTTGGTTTCAAATTGCGCTGCAAAGACTTGTAAAGCAAGCCACTGAAGTTCCTGAGTGGTTCCCTAGACAATGCTGCTTGTTTGGGCTTGTTCCTATCCTAATTAAACTTTTTCCACAGGGAAACTCTTGTTTTAGTCATTTTTTTGCAAAATTGAACTGACCTTTCTTGGTTTACTAAATTGAAATCTGCCAAGACATGTTTTAAGAACAGATACTCTGAGACCTGTTGTTCACATTGTTGATTCTGACTTCTGGCTACGCATCTTTATTGAATTCCCTTGTCTGCAGGGGTTCTGGGGGCTATTAGCTGCTGTAAATGGAAAAGCAGCCGCAGGGACCATGGGCATTTGCTCCCAGAGGTGACGCATTCCCTGAAGCCACAGCCCCTGAGATTCGCTCAGCCCACGCCAGCCTCCAGACTGCTGCCATCCATCTCCCTTCCTCCTTGCCTTTGGAAGCGGGAAGGGTTTGTGCAGCCACGTGTAGCACCCCAAAAGTCAATTCACATTTTATCAGGACTTTTACTGCAGAAAGTTGAAAATCACCCCTGCAGGACCAATAGGCTTTAGGCTAGGAATAAATTGTAGCTGCTTTATGGAGCCTAAGATCTCCTGGAATGAAACTTGTGTTGTCCTTGCTGATCAGAAGAGCTGGATTCCTGCTTGGATTCTCAAGCCCTTTCCGAGTCAAAGGGGTTGGTCTGGGCAAGGCAGGCAAAGACCACCCGCGCACACACGCTGGGCCTGGAGAGGAGGCTTTGATGTGTTACTGAGCAGAGGTATTTAATTAACCTCCTGTATTGATTCTGAAGAAGAACCACCTTCACTCTCTATGTGCAAGGGAAAATGAGACAGTCTGAAGAGCAGCCATGTGGAGGACGGCCAAGTGAGTGCTGGGATGGGCTCAGTTCTTCACCTCTGGGGTTTTTTGTGCAAGACTGTGGTTGACCTTTGTGAACGTGCCAGAAAATAAAGACAGGGTGAGGGAGTTGAAGAAAACTGGAGAGAACGTCTCCACATGTGCCTCCCACAGGTGGGGTGAGGGTGGGCAAACACCCCCCTCCTTCCAGCAGGCGAGCTGTGGCCTCTGAGCAGAGACAGCATGTGCAGAGGGGGGATCTGAGGGACGAGGGAGCTGATGCCCCCAGCACCAGCTGCCGGGGCACAGGACGCCGGTGCTTCGGGCTGTGGTGATGCCCGAGGCAGAGCTGGGAGGGGGGCACCCCTCAGCAGCCTTACACAGCCCCAGGGCCAGGGGCTGCCTGGGGCTGTGGCTGGGGGCCCTGCCTGGTTCTGCAGACCAACAGGAGCGGGGAGGTCGGTTAAAAATGCAAGCTAAGCTTGAAAGGCCATCAAAATATTTTGGAGACCGACTGTGAAACACTGAAATGGCCACTTACTTTTCAAACATGGTCGTTATTGACAAGTTTGGGAGTTTGCTGGGATTTCCTGATTTAATGGGCTTAACAGCTTGAATTGAGGGCTTTTTAAATTTTGCATTACGTTGGCTGTTGTTAATTATGTCGTTAATATTTAATGAATGGAAAAAGACAAAGGTAGGTAGCTGATAACTCTTCTAAAATAAAAATCTCTGTTATGACAGTCCTGAGGAATCTTAGTGTTGTTGTTAGGTACCTGACAGCTCTCTTAAAATAAAAATCTCTATTATGACAGGCCTGAGGAATCTTTGGTGCTACTTCGGTTACTGGAATGACAGAACATGAAGGCTGGAGAAGGGAGAGAAACCTCGCTGTGCCACAGGCAGTTGTCAGAAGCTTGCAGTCTGAAAGACAGGTAGGACATGGGGACAGGAGGTCCCCAGTCAGTGAAGGCTGTGGCCGTGTCTCACCCCTGCACTTGAACCAGCCCTCTGTGATGTGACGTGCGGGGCTGAGGACCCAGAGCCCTGGCTGGGCTTGGGTGCCCCTTGCTCCATGGGTGCCACATCCCTGCAGGGCCCCTGTGACCACAGTGCCACTGCCTGGGGCAGGGAGGCTTCCTGAGCCGGGGCTCACAGTGCTGCTTCTCCACCTGGGCTCTTTCCTCACCTTCTCTTGGGACTCTTCTCCTCCCAGCCAGCAGAGATTTGAAGAGCAGGAGAGTGGGAACTGCTCCCTGAGGCCCCCACCCCTGCAGAGCCACGGGAGCTTGGCCAGATCCCATCTTTTCACCTGCTTAAAACCAGGCAGCAGGAATTTCTGTCCTCCACCATGGATCTGAGTACTGCTGAACCCTGCCAGAGCTGGCAGGAGAGCAGGCCAGGATTTCAAGGGTTGCCCTGACACATCCTTTGCCCTTTGCACAGAAAGAGCCTCATGTGCTTTACTGAAGAGCTGCATTGCAACTGCTTTTTGCAGAAAACATGTTCACACAGAATTCTATGTTATAATGAGGAGTTTAGACAGAAAAATGCCTTATGGAGCACTCCAATGCTGGAATTCAGAGAGGATAGAGACTTCTTAGCTGTTGACCTTTATAGATGTTTAGTCATGCTAGAAAATGAGTCTCAGCAAGGCAGGGGATGGCTGGGTCAGATGCTGGGGTAAAAGTTTTCCTGCAAGGCTGTTGGGAATTTTGGTACATAAATCTAGAGCAGCTGAGGACGAGCAGGGCATTGAGCTGAAGAACTTGAGCAGGGGTCTCTGCTCTCTGGACAAGTGCTCACTGCTGGGCTATTTCTAAAAAACAAAACCAAATCTGCTGTGTTCCCACCTTTTCCAGCTGCACCTTTAAAAAACACAGTGATCACTAAGAAATGCACTGGAAGATGCAGCACACAGAATTGCCTTTAGGAGGGGTCTCAGGCTGCAAATCCCAGGGGAAAGAAAAATGTTACTGGCACCCTCAAGAGGGGCCAGACAAGCATCCTAAACGTGATCTTCAAATGCCTCCATTCTCCAGGTTTCCTCCAGCTTCAGGTAACTCCTTGCTCCATTGCTGTTTTTTTCCCAGCGCTGCTTTGCTGCTTCCCACAGGCACCGTGCAGAAGCCCAGGGTGAAAATCCAGCCCTGCAGCCCCTCCGACCTGGGGCTGCGGCCCCGCCCTCAGCACCCCCACGCCTGCCCGGACCGAGGAAGCGGAGCTGCGTTTTCCATAGCTCGTTGCAGGGGTCTCAGCCCCGGTGTTGTTACATCCCGTTTGTCCTTTCTGGTTTGCTGGTGCAGGATCCCGTTCCCCTGCAGAGCTCACGCGTACAGCGAAAAGGGCATTTCAGAAGAGCTCGTTAAAATTCACGGGGAGTAGTGCTGTCCCATGTGAAGAAGTTTAATCCGAGACAGCCTTCAAGAAAGGCTTATTGCAGCCTTCTGCATCACCCACAAGCACTTTGGGGAAAAACCGGGAAGGAGAACAG
>VYZT01043067.1:1493-12949 GCA_013400735.1 Pomatostomus ruficeps
GGGAAGGGAAGGGAAGGGAAGGGAAGGGAAGGGAAGGGAAGGGAAGGGAAGGGAAGGGAAGGGTGACAAAAATTTGGAGGTGGAACAGTTTTGTTTCCAAGACTCTTCACTCGGGGGTCAAAATGGGTGCCAAGAAGCCCAACATGAGCCAACATACCATGATGGGAAGGAAAGATGCTGAGAGCCTGTCTGGAATCCTGGTAGAGATGAGGGCTGGAGAGACCTTTGTCTCACGAACTCCCAGCTCTACCAGGAGCTCTAAATTAAGCCAATTTCAGAAGGTTTCTGATCCCCCAAGCTCCATCACTGGGTGTCCAAGGGCACTCCTGAGGCTCCTGCAGCCCCTCCACCACCTGAGAAACCACCCTCACTCTAGACGTCATCAGTGGTGATTTACTTTTTTGGAGGAAGCAGAGAAGCTGTAAATATCTGCTCAAACTCACCAGCTTGACAGAGGGGCTTTTTTTTTCCCCTCTAAACCCCCAGCTTTTTCATCTTTCTTTTTTTAAAACAAATGTGGCCTCTTTCAGCACCTGCCGTCTGTCCATGGTGGCATAGGCTCCTCCTCATAGCTGGGGGGCTGGGGCAACTCATCCTGCTGGTCCTGGTGGTGGTGCTGAGTGTACGGGGTGAGTAACCAGCTCTTATCTACATCTCACACCCCAGTGAGCAGCCAGGGAGGGGAGATGGGGGTTTATTTCAGCATTTCAGCTCTTGGAAGGGACAAGGCTACCCTGTAGAGATGCAACACCACCCATCAAGAATAAACCCCTTCTGAGTAAGCCTGGATTATACTCATAGCTATCAAACAAGGCTGGAGGATACAAGCTGTGTTTTTCAGGCTGGCTTAAGTAACTGCACGAGAAAATGGAACCCATTTTTGTGGGGTTTGTGGTTTTTATCCCCAAATGGCTGCAGCTTCTCACCCCGGATTACTGCTCCAAGTTTTTCAGGGCTCCCCGCAGCCAGCAGTGACAAGCGCTCCACAGCTAGGCAGTGAGATCCAGGGAAAGAACCAGATGGAACAGTGCATGTTTTCATACCTGGTGCGGTATCTCTGCAAGCCCCGAGGGGAAAGCCCCACAGGTAATCCCCCTTTCCACCTGACTCTGCTGGGAGATGCTTGGGTGAGACCTTTGTAGGGGTTTTCTACTGCAAGGAGAGAGACCCTTAGAGCCTTGGGGTTGTGAGTCCAGCAAGGGTTATTTGGCAAAGAGGAGTGTTGCAAGGAAGAATCCTCTTTAAGGTGTAATTTTTGCTGATCCCTCCTTCATGGAGAAGCAGCGTCAGCCCTAGGCAGGAGGTTCTTCACCACTCTTCCTCCACCTCCACGGGCCAATTATGTCCTTGTGGTCACCCAACCTCTGTAATCCTCCCTCTCTCCAGTGGCTGGAAAAACCACATCAATGTGAAAAACTCAATGATGGGCAAAAAGCCAGGGTGTGGGATGGGGAATCCCTCAGTACCTTCAGCTGGTGGCTGGGGAATAACCCGACAGCCCTTCGGAGTGTCTCATGGCTTTTTCTCCTCTTCAGCCTGTGCTGACTTCAAGCTGTGTCCCCAGGACTGGCAGCTTCATGGGGAAAGATGCTACTGGCTTTCCGAGGAATTGGGAAATTGGACTCAAGGCATGAAAAGCTGTGAAAATCAAGACTCCCAGCTGGTGGTGCTCCAGGACAAGAAGGAAAAGGTAAATAGGGAGAAGATGGCTTGAAAAGGACATAAAACTCCTGATTTTTAGGTGGGCAGGGAAGAAAAAAGTGCCTAGCAAGAGGATGGTTTGGGGAAGGATTCAAAATATGGGGGACACTCGTGTCTTATCAATATGGGAGTCAGATTTGCTCCATGAATTTGCTTGCCATGAAACCTTCCACAGAGACATTTTGGGAGCAACTGGTCACCTCTGTTTTCCAGGAGCACATCAAGATTCTTACAGGCAAGAGCCCGCCACCAGTGTGGATTGGATTAAGGTCACACCAGAAGGTGTGGAGATGGGTGGACAATACACCTTTCAACCCCAAAGTGTGAGTGTATCCATGGTCTGTTGGTGTAAACAGCAGCTTTGCTCCTTTTCAGACCCTGTTCACACCCTGACCCATCTCTCCAAAATGTTGGAGTTTATGCAATGGTCTCATATTCTCCCCAGTAAAGCTCTGTAGACAAAAAGTTGGGGGACTGTACCAGAGCAGAGGAACCCCATAGCTCCCACCAGACCCATGCAATAACATGGTTTTTCATGCTCCATGCATGCTCCTTGCAGATCTTACTGCAGGTACAGCAACTCTCCTCAAATCTGGTCACCCTCCAGCAAGAAATGAGGCAACATGGTGAGACAGTGCAGGAAAAAGGGCAGGATAACCCATCCCCAACTCTCCTTTCCTGCAAGACTTGGAGAATTTCCACCTCTTCAGCAATACAATTTTTGTTTTACAGGCTTGGCACCTCTTTGCAGGAGATGGATGAAGGGTGTGGGACATTGAGAGCCAAGGACTTTGAAGTTAATAGATGCGATGCCAAACACAAGTGGGTTTGCAAAAAAACCCCTCTCCTGCTCTGCTCAGCAACAGCGGGAAATGGGGAGAAAAGCAATGCCTCCATCTGACAAGCACCCACCCCAAAACACCCATCCCACAAGACACTTGCTGCCAATATTTGGGGTGAAATAGCCCCATCCTCACCGTTACAGCTTTGTGGGAGATTTCAGGGTTGCAAATCCTCTTACCATGAGAATCAAGACCAGTACGGGGGACACAGCTGAGCCCCTGAACTGGAGAATCAGAAAAGTCTGTGCCTCAGGCACAGTATTGATAGGGCTGCAGCATTAATAAAAGTTTATTAAATTGGTTTCTTCAATTTATTGAAATAACACAGACAAGAGCACAGGTGGCACATCATGCAAGGTTCCTATATAAACACTGCAAATTTCAACGCAAAAAAGCTTTTGTGAGTGACAGATGTTACCCGTATGCATCTCTTCAGGCACAGCTGAGAGTGTCAGAACACTGATGCAGGCAGCTGGGTGGATACAGGCAGCTGGGTTTTGCTCAAGTTTTGAGGATTTGGAGGTGTTCGTTTTTCTTCTGAGTTGTTTTGCTGTTGTTGTTGTTGTTGTTGCTGCTGTTTTGGGCTTATTTGTTGCTGATGTTTTGGAGAGGGTTTTTTTTTGTTTTGGTTTTTGTTTGTTTGCTTGTTTTTGAGGTTTTTTGGATGGCAGGTTGGGGTTTTATTCAGTTGGTTTTGTTGTTTTTATCAAATTCCCTCTCCACCCTATTTTTGATCTCCTTCAAACAGTACAGAAATCTGCAAGAGGCAGAGAAACATCTTCAGCTCCTGGGGAGGAGAAGGAGAAGGAGAAGGAGAAGGAGAAGGAGAAGGAGAAGGAGAAGGAGAAGGAGAAGGAGAAGGAGAAGGAGAAGGAGAAGGAGAAGGAGAGATCTGGTAGCTGTTCAAGGATCACCTTCTACAAGATCAAGAAGCTCCATCACAACAAGTAGGAAATGAAAGGCAGCTGGAGACTGGCACAAGTATGTTGTTCCTAACTGAACTCCAAAGGAAACACATAGGAGTGAAAGCTGGGACAGATGATGCAGGAGGAGTAGAGAGTTGTTGTGATAGCACCAGGAAAGCCAGGGCCAGCCTGGATTGAATCTGGCAACATTTCTGCACATGAAGGGGAACAAGTGAGGATTCTATGTGTAGTTGTAGAAAATAGCAGAAGGAACAAAAGGACAACTAGGGGAAATGTAAACTCTTACTGAATGGGGTAGGGGTGCTGATAACGAATATGGAAAAGTCTAAAGTACTCAATACCCTCTTTGCCTCCATGTTTCCTAGTTAAACTGTCCTTGAGGAATCCTAAGCCCCAGAAAACAGAGGGAAAGTCTGGAACATGCCTGACCCTCCACAGAAGGAAAGACAGATTAAAGAGAACTTAAACAAACTGTACATACATAAACTCATGGAGCATAAGAGGTTGGAGTCACAAGTGCTGAGAAAGCTGCATGATGTCACTGCAAGTCCACTCTTTATTATCTTTGAAATGTCATGGCAACTGGGAAAGATTCCTGAAGACTGGAGGAAAGAAAATGTTACTCCTATCTTAAAAAATGGCAGCATGGGAGATCCAGGGTACTACAGGCAGGCCAGCTTCACCACAATTTCTGGGAAAATAAAGGAATAACTAATCCTGGAAGCCATTTTTCCCAACAGCTGAAGTATACTATGGTGGTTCAGGAATAGTCAACATGGATTTACCAAGAGGAGGCCATGCTTAACTAGCCTGACAACTTCCCACAATATGGATGATGTAACTGTTCTGGTGGATGATGGGAGAAGAGTTTTTTGCCTCAACTTTAGTAAGGCTTGTGACACTGGCTCCCTTAAGAGCCTCACAGAAAAGCTGGCAAAATACAGGTTAAACAAGCATACAATGAGGTGTGTTAAAACAGCTTACCTGCCTGGCCCAGAGTGTGGTGATCAGTGGTTTAGTGACAAGTGTTGTGGTTTTGATCTTGGCTAAGTGCCAGGCACCCACGGCAGCCACTCACTCGTTCCCTCCCCTGCCACCCCTGCCACAGCTGGGCAGATGAGGGAAGGAGAGGGGAAAAAAAACTGAGGGAATTAACTCAGAGGTCTATGAGTTGAGATAAAGAACTGGGAGAAAATGCTCTAAGGACAAACCAGGCCCAACTTAAAGTTGCAAAAAAGTGAAATTTATTACTACCTGAGTTAGAAGGAGGATATGAGAAATAAACTAAACCTTGAAAAGACACCCTTCTTTTCGCTCCCCACCCCTCCCTCCCTCTCAGCAACAGTGCAAGGGGGGCAGGGTGTGGGGGTTCAGGTCAGTCCATTTCCAAGATCTTCTTCCCCTGCTTAGGGAGAGGAGTTTTTTCCTCTGCTTTTGCCATGGGGTCCCTCCCACGAAAGACAGTTCTCTGTGAACCTCTGTGGCGTGGTTTTTCTTGTCCATGGAATGCAGTCCTCCAAAGACAAACTGCTCCAGCATGGAAACAGGGGGCCCCTCTCTCTCCAACCAGGTCTCCCACCTGGACTGCAGTTTCCTCTGACATCCNTCTCTCTGCATCCCTCATGGACCCCATGGACTGCAGAGGGGACACCCCGCCTCACCATGGGCTCACCACAGCCTGCAGAGGAATCTCAGCTCCCGAGCCTGGGGCACCTCCTCTCCGTCCTTCTCCACTGACCTTGGTGTCTCCATGTTGTTTTCCCTCACATGTTCTCACATCCTCCTCCTTCTCTAACTAAAAGCAGCTGCGTGTACATTTTGTTTTGATTTTTCCTTAAATAAGTCATCACAGAGGCGTAACTAACCTTTCTAATTGGCCCAAACATGGCCAGTGGCATGTCCATCATCTTCAGAGCCATCAGAGATTGGCTCTGCTGGAAATGGTGAAGAACTCCAGAAACTTCTAACAGGAGCCATCTTTATGGCCCCCTCCCCTCTACTAAAACCACAATAACAAGTCATCAGTGGTGTATCCAAGGGGTCAGGCTGGGGCCAGCACTGTTAAACATCTTGACCAATGACCGTGAGTACACCTTCAACAAGTACACAGCTAGCTGGACTAGCTGATCTATAAAATGATTGCAACATTAGAAATAAGATAAGATTCAGAGGGTCTTGGACAGACAGAAAAAGGATATCTGAGAGAAATCTCTTTCAAGGTCAACAAGGATAAATGCAGATATCTGCATCTGGAGAGGAATAACACATGGCTGTGGCCTGACTGACTGAAGAACAGCCCTGCAGAGAACGATTTGAGGGTCTTGGTCAACCACACACTGACCATGAGACAGTGATGCAAGCTGATGGCAAAGGCAGCCAACAGCCTTCTAGGCCACGTTAGGAAAGGAATTGAAAGCATGTGGAGGGAAGTGGTCTTTTGTCTCTACTCAGCACTGGTAAAGCCACACATGGAGTACTGTGTCCAGCTATGGGTTCCCCAACACAAGAAAGAAGAGGACTTACTGGACCAAGTCCAGTGAAGGACCACAAAGATGACTAGGGGACTGGAGCATCTTCCACATGAGGAAAGCCTGAAAGAGCTGAGACGACTCAGCCTGGAGAAGAGAGGCTCGGCAGTGTCTTACCCATATTTTTAAATACCTGATGGGTTGGAATGAAAAGTACAGTGCCAGGCTCTTTTCAGTGGTGCTCAGAGGCAAGAGGCAATGGTCACAAACTAAAAACAGTGAAATTCCATCTGAACACAAGAAAACACTGTTCTATGATAAGGCTGGTCAAACATGTTGCCCAGAAAGGTTAAGACATTCTATGAGAAACTGGGCACGATCCTGGGCAACAAGTTCTAGCTGACTCTGTGTAAGCAAGGGGGTTGGATTAGATGGTTTCATGAAATGTTTTCCAACAGAAACAATTCTGTTGTTCTGAGTCTGGGTGTCTATGACTGTCTATGACTATCTAATGTGAGGATATAGGGAAGATTAAGCCAGGCTTTTTTTGGAGATACTTAGTCAAAGGGCAAGAATAAATGGTGTAACTTTTAATTAGATGGGGGGGAAACTTTTTTTACCCTGGTGGTGGTCAGCCCAGAGTGGCTATGAATGCTCTGTCCTTGGAAGTATTTGAAACTCAACCACACAAGGATTCAAGCAGTTTAATCTAACTGGATCTGCTTCAAGGGGGGTTTGAACTAAGTGGCCTCCAGAAGTCCAGCTCTAGCTGAATGATTTCATGATTCTCCATGGCTGGATTTAATGAATGTATCTCATAACGACTTAACATATTTGTGGTAATACTTAAAATACTACTCTAGATAGGTACCACTTTAGAGTGGAAGTACTGATCACCTGAGATGTGTTTGTCTCTAGATATATATATATCGGGTAAATAATCAGAAGAATACTGTCCTAGTAACTTTTAGTGCTTTGAAACATTCAGATGGGACAGCCCACTGGCTAAACTCAAAGGCTTACCAATGAAAGCCCAGAAATTCTTTCCACTAACCTCAGTGACAAAAAATATAATTTGATTGATCTAAGTAGAACCAGGAGGACTGACAAACACTGCCATACCACCAGGTACCTCAGCCTACTTGGCCTGTCAGAAAGCACAAACAGACCCAGAGATTTTGGAAGGAAGCAGAAAACCTAGGTCAAAAATATGAAAAAACCTGCCCATTAAATCCTTACTAAATATTGAAATGTACAGAATTGGTTTATGTCCAAAATAAAAGGAGAAGGTTAAAAAGAAACATATTTTTATTGTATCTAAATGTGACTTTTGAATTTGATATTCAGGAATATCTTTTCCTTTCATGAATATTCCTAACTCACTAACCTGACTTCGACCAGAAATTTGTCTAATGCAAATGCAATAGTAAAAGTAGACTCAAATAGACTCAGTCAAAGGTTGTAAAAATTGCAGCCAGATCTGCATCTTTATCATAAATGCTTACCTAATTTTTCCTTCTGTACTGAAGTGGAAGCTCTCTAATAGTTGTCTTTGTGCAAAACTATTTTTGGTGCTAATCCCCTGATAATAACAGTTAATCACTGCATATAGATCAGTCTTATAATCAGAACACTTCAAGTCCTCCATTGAAACTGCAGAATCAGAAGTGACTAAAGGAGGCACTTCAGCTAAAGAAGACTTGTGGCAAACTCACTAGCAAATAACAGTGGCAAAGGAGTTTTCCTATGGAAAGCAGTACTCTGATTTTAGTCTGCTCTCCTAATTGGTATAAACTGCGCCAGAAGGGGAACATGATGCACAAGGCCAGCATGTTCCAAACATATGAGGCACTGACCCAGACACTTGGTACTGACTTTGACACTTCCTCATAAAGCCAGTATTGTGAAGAAAAGTGAGGAGAAACCCTTGATCTATAAAGAAGATACACAGTTCTTTACTGTTTAATTAGCTCTTTTTGCACAGTGGTGGACCAGGGTAGACAAAGGAAACTTTCTAAAATGATGTGTAAAAGAAATTCAGGTTTGCCTTTCAAGGCAGGTAATGCCATGAGAAATACTGCAAAGACACTAATGATACCTGACAACAGCAACAACAACAACAACAATAACAACATCTATTCACTTATCTTAGACTTTGAATTGTGCATTTCTAGCAGTTCCGTGCTTTGTTCTACAAGAGTGACAGAGAAACCACAGTACAGTACTTTCAAACTACATTTGCCCCTACCCTTATGCAAAGAGGATAAAATATCAGCAGTATCAATAAAGAAGGAAAGAAATTAGGTACGTCTGGAAGGAAATATGATGATGACATAGTGGTAATTGGAGTGCAGCATCTGGCTGGCCTAGATCCAGCCCCAGAAATGAGATGATGCTGTCATTTCTCTGTCTGGATCTGAGTTAGTCTGAGGGTACTCCCAAATCACCTGCTGCTTTACCAATATGTCACCACCCTCTTTGTCTTCTTCAAGTTCTTAAGGACCAAGTTAAAAATCTGTGCCGTGTAATATTTGGCTAACCCGAGCATATATTTCTAAATTTCTATTCCAAATGTGTAGCAGGTATTCCTGTATTAGGCAGAACTTTCTAACAGTTAGATTTTTTTAAAGTCTAGTATTTCTATACTTACAATTTATACATAATATCTGATGTTTTCATGTGAAATAATGCCATTACTTGTTTGTAGAGTGAACACAAGAACCTTCTGAATGCATCAGTGCAAAAGTGAGTCTACAGGAAAGATGATCCACTCTGTTCAAAGCTATTGTATGCTGAAATATACTCAATAAAACTGAAATGAGTTTTATTGCTTCTTTTGCATAATCTAGTCCATAATGTAGTGAGAGGGATGAAAATATAGTCATTCTAGGCTGCTGTTGCTCCTTCAGGAAACAATGAACCCTAGTAAAAATAGGGAGTGCGAGGCTTTACAAAAATAGGAAAATAAAAGACCCCTAAGAGAAGAGTGAGAACAGGCAGAGTGAAATAAACAAGGTATGTACATGAGATAAAGCAAATGGGCAGAAATCCAGCATCCCCAAAGGCCACTGATACAAAGAATCTTGAAAGTCTTTTAAATGACTGGACCTTTCACACCATCTGTGGATGAAGGTATATAGCTAAACATAAGGTTTTGTTATTAGAGCTTCTACTTTCCTACAGTCTGTGACTAACAAATTTAATTCTTAGGATAGCCCATACTTGGTACATTCTCTGAGCACTTCTGTATTCAAAAGAGCACAGGAGCATCCCACTCTGCTCAAGAGGATCAAAGGGATAGTTGAATTCCAGTCCACACAAAATTGCCACTAAGTAGTTGAATTCCTTCCTTCTTCAGACAGGTATGATAAGCACCAGTTTCAGGCATCTTACTGGAAAATGAGGAGAAATTGTCATCACTAATTCTCTACCCCTACCACGACAGGCAGGAGTCAGCTTGCATTCTGGGAACAGAAAGTCTTCTGTACTCTCTTCATAAAATGCACAGTCATCCTCTAGTGAAGGTAGAAAGAGACACCCACGAGAAATAGCTGTCAGGGTTATTACACGGAATTGTCATTGCTGTGCAATGAAAAGTTGGTAAATTTACAAATGTGAATGAATGAGTGAATGTCCTTGACAGAACGCTGCTCATCTCATACATAAGAATGCTTCCAGTAGCAGGTAGTAGTTGGAACATTAGTGGGCCTAGGAAGCATGGTACAGGAATGGCACACATTCAGCATGATATAGAATTATTTACTGTTGAGAAATGTTTAAAGGAGCAGCTACTTTTTAGTATACTGTCCTCCTCTGTTGTCAGGGAACATCTCAATTTGCATTCCTGAGGGCCACAGCAAACAAAACCGCAGAAATACAACAAACTGAAACCATTTGGTCCTGTATTTGTATATAGAAAAGAACACAACAACATCAGGGGGTTTTTTTGCTTGTTTGATTAAAAGAATAACTGCTTCTCCAGAAAACAGCTTATTCACTATATCCCCAGTGCTCTTACTTTGCTGCACCTGATTACTTTGTTTTCTGAACAGGAAATGAAGAGGGTAAAAGGTTGGGAAACTATTTGCATTTGCATTAGTTTTGAAAGATCTGGTTTAGCAGAGCAGTCCTGGAGTTTGATGCTGTCACTAACTTTCCAAGCATCACAAGTGAGTCGAAGTATGTTGGGGAGGGACACAACTGCAAGACTCGAAGACAAACTGCTTCTTTATGTTATAGAGAATGTGCAGAGCTGTGATAGACAATGTCATGCTAGTAAATATTTTATAAAATATGTATAATGCATGCATTTATACACAAAACACTAAATCTTGATCAAGTTGATTTGTCAATGTTTTCAGTACAATCAGGAGTTGCCTCACACACAAAAAAGAACTAAATATTCTAAACAGGCTCCTTCAGAAATAAAATATTTTTTTAATATTAAATTACAACATTTTAATGTTTGTTCAGCAGATGTATCTTCATAAAATAGGGTTGAAAGACGATCACCATAATTTTTGAAATGTATTCTCTCCAGAGAGCCAGCATGTAGTAAATGAACATTGTGTAATTTGGCTGAAAAACCATACAGCATGCAAGCAGTGTCCTACAAACTGAGGGTGTAAGTATCCATGTATTACAAGCAAAAAGGTGATGCCAATCTCTCAGGGACAAGGCACAACACTCAGCAACTGAAAGCTTTGGCTTTGATAAAAGCATGGCATTACCAGTTACCAACCCTAACCAAATTGGGGGACCAGTGGAACTGCTTGGGAGTACACCTCTGTCTTGGTTTCAAAGACATGTATTTGCTAAAGAAGGTAGAAGCCTCTTTTAGAATATGAAAATGTAACCCCCTTCCCTCCAAACTGGTATAATTTTGAAATTAAGAGGCTTTCAGGCAATGGTATGAGAAAAGAGGAATAACAGTCCTTTACTAATATATTTATATATATGATGGGACAGACAAAACAACAACAATGGTAATGTTACCAAATACACTAAGTTTAAAATTTTTTATTTTGTTTCTGTGGTAAGGCTTGGCTAGACTTTGCCTTGGAAAGGAATTTCCTTTGTTTTGTTTTAAGATATAGGCTTAACATCTCAACAGACTAGGAGCAGCACAAGAGTTACGCAAGAGATAACAGCCATCAAGGGCCATTGAGGACTGTTAACAAACCATCACCAGAAGACAATGTCCCTGGCAGGGTGGGAGCCACATATTCCGGGAAAGGACTGATGAGAAGAAATGGAGAAGAGGAAAACTAATCAACATCGAAGATGAAGAAATTCAGACCCAATGGGAGCCTGAATACTGGGAGTTGCTTAATTCTGTGCTATGAGCTTTAAGTGTATAAAACCTAAAAGAGATTTCAGCAAAAACGTGTCATGGAAAGATTTTCTCTGCACACCCGGGCTATGTGTAGATCAAATGATTTCTGTGGCACATCCTGGCCAGCACACCATATCCTGGCAAGAAATAAAGTAATGGCATGATTCTCTTAACACTAAAAATG
>VYZT01043085.1:0-11863 GCA_013400735.1 Pomatostomus ruficeps
ATGAGTTATCATGAAATGAACATCCTCTTGAATGAAACTTTCTGTTTCATCATTATTGTTTTCCAAATTCAAGAGGGATACCTGCAATTTTTTTAAAATTTACTGTTCTTTTACTATTATTTTGTGAGAAAGTGGTACCAAACATTCAATTTGGGTCCTTCCAGTTCTATACTAAACCTCACACTATCTCTCAGAAAAGTGTATGACTTTTTTAAAAAATTTAAAATTGTTTTGAATTTCAAAATGTGTCCTTGTTCCCTTCTTTGAAAATTTCTGATGAATCTGTAAAGACATTTTCTGAACATCTTTCTCCCCATTTCCCTGAATATAAATAAAGCTGCCAATGCATTAACGTTCAAGAGTCATATCTCAGTGCATTCTGTACTGGAGCCTCTTGGAGATCCATTCTATACATGTTTGCCTGTTCATCTTATTTCTGTAGACAATTCATCAGGCCCACAACCAGATATCCAAAACCTGTGATAAGTCACTGTGTAGCAAGTCTGGAAGTCTCAATTAAATTGTGTATTCAGGCAAAATCTTAACTTATAAAAGAGCACTTCACCTGGATTTACATGACTCTGAGCCCCTGCCACAGCAAATCTGTGTTCTGGACTCCTGTGTTCATCTGATGAATATCAGGGTGCATGGTGAAGCTAATCAAGCTGAAATGTATTCTGAAAAATGTATCCAGATGAAAAACCCCTTTTGCAAAGATTTACACTTTCACCCTTCCCTTATTGTTTCTTTCTCTTTATGTCTGTCCCTTGTGCAAGCTCATCCACTACCTCCACTGGCCCCACGGATAGTTGCAAGTTGTTCCCTGTGGGCTGGGGGATGTTCCCTCCGGGACAGGCCCACCCCAGGGCATCAGGTACCTCCTTGCAGCAGAGACTCCCACAGTTTCAGGCAGTCTGGTTGGGCTATAAATATTCCTCACTGTTCTCAGGATGAAAAGCAATTTTCCTGAATTTTTTGCACTAAGTAGAAGAGTTAAAAGCTTGTGTGCTCCTTTCCTGTGGAGTTGCAGGCAATTCCCTTAGAGACGGTGTGCTGGGTCAGTTATTTTTCAGGATCAGGTCGAAGAATGCACTGACACTATCCACATTTACTAAAAGCTGTTCACCTCCAGTTTGCTGTCCAACATCAGAAACCCAGCAGATAAAATGGGACATGTGCTTTCTTACCTGCCTTTATCACTAACTTTTGAAGCAGACAAATACACAAATTAAATCTCCTTGACATTTTGAGTGTGCTTCAGGCATAGTATCAGTCAGGAAATGGGACTTTCTTGATCTTTATATAATGTAAGTCTTATGTTGTCAATATTATTCATTACATTTTACACCAGGGAGGGAGGGAGGAACAGATGGAAGTAAACTATCTTGATGCTGGCCAAAAAAAATGGAAATCCCCATGGAATAGTATGAAACATGGAGCAGTCAGTCTGACCACATAACTGCAAAGATACACATTGAAAACACAAAAATAACAAATTAAAACTCTTGGGATTTTTTTTTCTTTTAGAAGAGATTAATTTGGGTTTGCTTCTATATTTCTCCATAGAACCATTAACTTCCTATCTTCGTTGTTTTTGACACATGTCACTGTATTTAAATAAACCAAAATATCCTAGAATGTCTTCCATTAACACCAGAAGAAGATAAAAAGTCTCATTTTAGTTTCCTCAGTTAATTAAAAAAAGTAGAGCTGAATTTAAAAAGAATTAATTACAACTAATATTTTTAAATGTTAGCCTGGTAATAAACTAAAAGCAGAACAACTTGAATGCATTATTTTAATGAAACTAAGTTTATATTCTATTTGTCTAAATCCCTGACACTTTTCCAATTAATTTAAATAGCACTGATTGACATAGAACATTTCTTTTGATTGAAATTATACAAGTTGGACAATATTAAAAATTTTTTGTAAATAAGCAGCTAGGAGACATGAAGGATAGACTGTGCATTTCTTTCACAGATGAAAAGAGTCAAATGTTTTGTTTTACCTGACAAATTTAAATATGCCTTGCAAACAGCCCAGCAGGACTACTAATACTTGACTGCTTTTTACTAGAAAGGGTCTATTTTTTATTAGGAAGTGCAGCACTGTGGTGTCTTCTCTCATGCTGTGCTACATCCACCTTGTTTGGTGCACAAAAATCCTGCCCAGAGATGCTGGAGGGGTTGGGAACGCAGTTATCCTCTGTGTCCTGGGGCAGTGGGATGGGTTCTCACAGGCAGCAGCATCTTCAACCTCTCGCTCCTGGCTGCAGGTTTTCTCCTCCACACCCCACCTGCTGCCAGCTTGGGTACCCAAACTGCAGGAAAACAAGTGAAAACTTTGTTGCTGGGTTGGTGAGTTGAGGCATTTTGGGCATTTCTGAGGCCAGAGCCTGGACAAGGGAGGGAAAGCCTGTGGCTGGGAAAATGGGCATGGGATGCAAGGGCAGGAGGAGACAGACAGAGCAGAGGAATTCTTTCAACTCTCTTGGCTTTGCTGTGGGAGACTGACATGCCAGCTGAACGGCAGCTGCATTTTCTTATGTTTGTCAAACAAATGAGCTGTCCTCAGACCTTCTTTGTCATTGAAAGTCACACATATAAATCAAATATTCTTTAACAGGTCATTTGTAGTTGGTGCAGGTGCATATGTTGTAAACAGCAAAGCGAGACCTGGTTCACGTCTAGGATTCCTAAGAGCTAAAATATAAATAGCAACGATTGCCAGGCACAGTGGATTTTGCTGCCAAACATACAGCTTGTAGAATCAGGAGTGGCACAGAAATTCTGATGAGGAAACTAGAAATACTCCTTCCTCTTGTTAGATCAAGATATTTAATCATCTCTGAAGGATCGAGCCCTTTGTGCTGATTTGAGAGCAAACCAACCCTTGGTACTGCTGGAAAAGATTGCACAGTTTCAAATGAATCTGGAAACTGGTTTAATGGATAAGAGAAAACACAATGGGTAACTAAGATCTTACACCTGATGCTTTCTGTTCATCCATCATTTTCAGTCTCTTTTGTGAGAGGTGATTTTGACTCCTGTTCCTCGTTTGTTTTCAGAAGAACTGAAGAGACTTGAAAGTAAGCATGTAAAATTGTAAAAGTACAGTCTTAATTATCATCAATCTCACTTAAATTGTCTGTTTTGTTCCAAATTCTGAAGCTTGTATGATTTGAGCCCAAAGAAACTATGATTGTTTCTAGTGCCCCATTTCATTATCTTGCATTTTTTCCTGCTAAACCGAATGAGCTACTTTATCAGCCTCCAAGCCTTATCCAATACAATAATTTTCAAATGGTTGTCTCTCTCTTCTATTTACCAGTCCAGTCCAATTTAGCATTATCAGCAAATTTATGTACGTTTGAAATTACATACTCCCTTCAAGGTCATTTATGTCCACAAAGAAACCTGCAATAAAAGAATATTAATGAGACAGAATAAAAGCAATTAAATTAACTCGCAGCTGAAATGTACCTTGTACCTCCTGTGAAACAGAAGTACTATACAATACTTTAAAAGCTGCTCAGGTGGCACCTTGTGGTGATTAATTAAAAAAGGCATATGGTACATTTCAGTCTTGTTTGTGATTTTCCTTCCTTTTATTACTTTCTTTCTTGACCTTTAGCCTAGCTTTAGTAATGCAATAATAAATTAATGTCCTTCCCTGGTAGGTTTTGAAGCAAGAATGCTTGTGGAATGCAACCTCTTCCCGAGTTCTTGCCATTGGGAGAACCTGATTATGTAACTCTTGTGCAATGGCATCTAAAGCTTCAATTTTTTTAAAAAACCCTACTTTATCCGCCTCCTCAATGCATTTCTTTTCTTGATCCTGCATGGGAAAGGGAAAAGGAGTGGAAATTGGCCAAGCTGCAGGGAGAAATGGTCAGTATGAAAGGACATTCAGGGAGATAAATGTTATTAAAGATGGATATTTTTGCCTAATCCATGGTGTATTACCATGTTCAGGGAGCATTGTGAATAATGGATCCCAAATTGAGCCATGTTTCTATGGAAAAATAAAGTTTCTATGCAGTGGAGAGAAGTCTAGAGAAACAGATGTAACACTTCATTCCTGAAATGACTGGCCTGTTTGGCTGTAGGTATCTTACTCATTTTAAGTTACTTAGAAAAAAATAAATGGTTATGTATTGAAAAATTTTTCACTGAGCATAAACTTTACCCCTTCAAAGTAGTTTTACAGGGTTTCGTTTAGAATAAATGTCAAAAAAAAAAAAAAAAGGCTGTGGATTCAACTGTCCACCTTTTAATTCTTTGAATCTTTAACTTGTTTCTGATACTGTGAAAATGAACTTCTAAGCACACTGCCTCATGCCCAGTGGCCTCTAGCAGCTCCCTCCATGTCTGCACCCACCTGCAGGCTGGGAAAACCTTTGCCATCCTTGGCAAGCTCAGAGTCCATCCTGTGCACCAGGGATCCTGCCAGGCACTTGCGGGGTGCCCAGCAGAGCTCTGCTCCCTGCAGGCATCCTCAGTGACCTCCCTCTCTCTCTTTCCCCGTGCACCATCTCTTTAATTCAATTTGTTCTACCTTTCTGTGTTGCATTATGACTTTTCCTGAATATGATGCTGTTCTGAAGAATGGAATTGAATGCCTTTGTGAAATAGGGATAGACTTTTTTTGACTAAATCAGCATTTTAAGGAGTTCAAGCATAACAGTGAGACACTGTTTTTTTCCCCCCTTCAGGAATTCATAATGAATGTTCATCAATAAATTATAGTGCTATAAAACTTTCTAATTATTTTCCTTTGGTTTTCCCTAACGTTAAAAGTACAGTGCACACAAATTCCATGTGCTTGCCCCCACAGAAAAATAAAAAAGTGAGAATGATGATTTGCCCTGATTTTCCCTTCTCTCTAGAGGGTGCACAAAAGAGACAATATAAGCCTTTAAGTTCAGGAGATATGAAACACCCTGAATTAGCTGATCAAGGGTACAAAAATAATAAAATTATTTAAATCAGCCATTGTGTGCATAAGCTATAGCTTCCTAAGTGGCCCTTAGATAAACATAAAGAATAAAGATTAGAAAAAGGAAGCAATCACCTAGCAACTTGTAGTCAGAACCCATGTAGTACTTTACGATAGCAAAACATATCTTTTCTATTTTTCCTAAAATATAAAACATTTTTAATTTTTTTCTAAACATTATAGCTATCTTTTCAGGAATTAAAGGCACTTTTAAAAATTGTTGTTTTTACAGTTTTTCCATATTTATAAAAAGGGTTTCATTCTGTTCTTTTTTTCCATTCTGCAGTTGGATCCTAAAGTACTTTAAAAATTCAATTGCTTTATAAGAAATAAGTGAACAAACACAATTATTTTCAGAGTAATTTTTTTTACATCTTTGTTACTAAAATTATGCTAATGTTTGTATGGAGTCCAATATTTTTTAAATTCAAATGACCTTACATCCCAGGACATTTTTAAGTTTGCAATGTTTCTGTTATTGCACAAAACCAGCATGAAAGGTAGTAAGGGAGTGAATGTATGCATGATCCTCATCAAAAATGTAGTTCAGGTATTAGCACTGCGCAGCACAGTTCTCAGATATTTGGAAATTATCTGCCTTTGTTTCTTAGACTTTCTTCCACCATGCACTTAAAAATATCTCGTATTCATATTTTAATTCAATATCTATTGCTTCAAGATAGTCACTAAATAGATGTGCAATAAACATTAACCTATGCAACAATTTTCTTCTGTACTCTCCAGTTACTCAAATTATTCACATTGATTTTTTAAATTATTCAGCTTGTTCTTATATGCAGTAATTTGTTGAATCAATTTAGGTTTAATTTTCTATTACAGTCCCATAAATCTTCTGCGTGCTGCTATGCCTTAGTGATATTGACTCTGTGCAAACAATTCAGAGGCTTCAGACATTTTTCAACATTCATCACATTAAATATGTTTAAAATTTTCCCCTCAGATCCTTATTTCTGAGACTTGAAATATAAGCAATAACCCATTTAAGACTCAGAATATTTCTTTCCCTTCAAATATTGATGTAAGTGATTTAGGCACCTAGAAAAAGTGAGAGAAAATTAAACTCCTTGTTGTCAGTATATCGCATGCCATATGATTCTCTTGTTCCTGCACAGCCAGTTTCCTCTCTCTTACTAGAAAAGCAGTGAAAAAGATATTTTAAAAAATCCTTATAATTGTTGAATACAGTTCACAATTCATCTTGATGGATTACAACAATAAAGAAGTGAATATTTTTGATCCTGAAGTACAATCTATTCCCAGATCCCTTTAATTTCAGGCAGAGTGTGCTCTTCCCTGGAAAATCCACACATTTTTCCATTGGTTAGATAACGCTGCCCTGTGCAAAGCTTTGTGAGGACAGAAGCAGTATTCTTCACAGGCTCATAGAGTTGTAAAAGCTCCAAGTTTGTGGATTCTGACTGTTGATAGCTGTAGTCTGTAAGTGCTGAATACATGTTTGCATCAGAGGAAAGGTATTTCCACAGATTCTTGTTACATGAAGAGAGAGCTCTGGGAATGCATGGAGTTTGACCATAGGACTGTCTGCATGTACAGGAAGAGATTTTAAACTACCAAGTAGACTGTGCTGCCTAAGTCATCTTCTCTGAGAACTCCACGAGCTGGGTGGTTGGTGGAATCCATCCCACAGTTTACCACAGTGAATTTCTTCTCCTTTTTTCACCAAGCCTGAGCCCCGGCCCCTGTAAAGTTTGTAAAGTGAGAAAACAGGAGTGCATTTATTCTGACCAAAACTGAGTCTTCTTGGCTACAGCTTGCCAAACATCCAAACCTTTAATTTCCTTTCTTTTCTTAAATTCTTACTTTTCTGCTACTGCTTCCTTTGAAGAGTGTGGAATATCAGCAATCTTAAAAGTAGCTGTGTATGAATTCTCAGGAAAAAAATGTGATCTTTTGCATAGTTGAATGCTGCTTCTGAGTTCACAGGCAAAAACTTAATCAGTGGTTTTGATGGCTCAAGGAAGATAAGACTTCTTCCTAATTTTATCTTGAGTTTGCCAGGTAAAGACAAGCACTGATTGAAGCCCATAAAGAATTCATAAGTATATCAAGAAAAAGATAATTATAAGCTGCTCTTTTGGTTCTTCTCTTTCTAACTGAGAATTTAAGATTCTGCAAATGTCATGTAAACAGCAGGTAAGTGATCTCCGTATACTGCACTTCCCTGAAATATTCCAAATTTATGTCTATAGAAACTCAAAAGTCCTATCCATGTGAAGATAGGGGAAGGGGTTGATACAGTTTGGTTTTATGTATTTATTTATATTTCTAAGAATAAGAAACATTTAGATCAAACCACAAGTATATCTAAGTGTTAAAAATTCTTCTAATCACTTTTGAACTCATGAAGATTTTTGCTCTGAACAATACTGTGTTGAAGCAAGTTCAGATTGTATGAAGAAGGACTTACAAGAACTCACTCTATCTCCAGGAAAACTGAGCATATGTTTTGACCTTTAGTCTCCTACCCTGTAACTGTGTGCAATCCCACTTTCTTGTTTTATGACAGAATGTTTCCTTTAAGTGCTTGTGGTGCCAGAGCTTCACTGTCCCTGTGAACATCCATTCCTGAGATGAGTGTTGAGATGAGAGACCCTGAGTGTTATGTGAGGTGCGGCTTCTTTTTACAAACTTGGGTTGACTCTTCCTCAATATCTTGGCCACATCCATGTGCCAACTAATTTTATTCTTTGAACTCTTCATTCCTTCTATTTTCTGCATTTCAGTACATCATTACCTGTCCTGTTTAGGTATGTGGGCTTTACTATGGGATTCCTAAAGAGGTTGTCTTTTTTTTATTGGGGGAGAAGTGGTAAATGTTTGCTCTGTGCCACCATTATTATGGTGACTATCAATTGTTTGTGTCACAATTTTTTTTCCCATCCTCTCTTTAAAAATCTCATTTTTGTGCAAATTGGAGACCAGAGAAGACATCTTGCCTTCGTAGATCCTGCAAAAAATACCAAGTGCCAGTGTCCTTGCTCTGAGGACCAGATGAGGTGTTGCTTCTGTTGACACTCCCTAACTACACCTCAATGCAGGCGCTTGTGGTATCTGAGGCTTTAGTCTCAGTTTACTGATAGGACATCTGTTCAGACTACACGGTGGTAATTGCAGTCTCCCATTACCATTGTGTTTCCTCGCCCCCTCGGCCTCTTTGCTGGCATTCAGGATGTCAATCACCTGCCAGGCTGATTGTCATGCTCTTATTACCTCGCCGGGCAGGTTTACCAAGAGCTGTGAGATGGATTGTTGCCATTGCTCTGGCTGCAGGGCTGNCAATCACCTGCCAGGCTGATTGTCATGCTCTTATTACCTCGCCGGGCAGGTTTACCAAGAGCTGTGAGATGGATTGTTGCCATTGCTCTGGCTGCAGGGCTGATAGCCTGGGCACGGCTTCACGGGGGCTGACAGGAGGTGTTTTCACAGCACTGCTCATTGTTGAAAGTACCTTCTTTGAGAATAAAACGACCTGATAGAGGAGAGAGCATGCAGCACTGAACGGGAGTGACTTTTCTAGTCAGACTGCCAAGTAGGTGCCTTGCCGCTGTCCCTGCACTGCTCCTATTGATTGCGTGCTCTTCAGACTTATTTTTAAATGCACATCTGGTGGGTGCTCCTCGTGTGCTAGTTTTGCTTTGGTAGCTTCATATGACTACTGCAAGACTAAATACATGTGTGCAAATTTGTTTTACTCAGCTCGAGAACTAACCACGCTTTAAAAAATTCTTAAGGGCCTCATAATGACAGATTATAGAAAATAAAAAGGGTGAAAATAAGGCTAAACTAAAAATACTTAATGACATGCAAAAGAAGCATGAAAAAATTTCCCTGACTCGGTTCAATATTACTATGATATTTTCTTGGGGGGCAGTAAAATACAGCTATGCAGAAACTTGAATGAGGGCTTAATCTTGTTCCCTATATCTACTATACTTTGAAGAGTAAACGAAGTTCATTAATAAAAATATCTGATTAAAGGTATCCAAGAATTTGCATTGCCAGGTTCCGATTCAGACATAAATACAGACATAGATATACAGATATAGATACACATGCAGATACAGATAGGTATCATAAAGAATAAGATCTGGTAAGTTTGTTTCATAAAAATTGACTTATAAAATCATCAATTTCTATTGCTATTACTAATTAGATGCCATGGCCATAAATACAATCCATGTACACAGATGTCTTCACATTTATATCTCAAATCATTCCTAAGGAGGGTAAATTAGTCAAGGAATTAAACAATATTATTTATATCAGTATCTTGACCGAGAACTCCATACTTTGTTTCTGCTAGGAAAACACACATGGGCCTTGATTTTTTTCTAAATTTTAGGGGAGACGGTACACACTTTATACCTATATTTTTAACTAGATACACAAAGATTTCTTTCCTTAGGTAGCCTTGACTTGGTTTTGAATGACTGTACATGAATAATTTTAATTATAGAATTGCTTTTATTCCTTTTTAAGCACAATTTATATGGATATTATGCTGAAGTATTCAGATATTTTTAATTTCATACATTAAAACAAGACATTTGGGAGTAATATGGCTTACTATTAAAAAAATAACAACTTAAGGATAAAATGTAATTAAAAAATTAATTTCCATTCAAAATTTGAGACAAAACCATTGAGCCACATTATCTCTATTCAAAATCTGTTACCTTTAATCTAGTAAATTGCTCCAAAAAACTGAAAAAGTGAAAGTAAACAAAATCAAACAAAAACCTAAGATACAACACATCATATTTGTGTATATGTTGTCTTATCCTTTGTCTTCACAGGAGGAATTTAATTGTTGTATCTTTTTCTGAATACATAAAAGGTGTTACATTTCAACATAAAGCAACCATCTACTTTTCACTTTTTATTTTTAATGTATTACATTATTGAAACTTAGGACAGAAATAATTTAGTAATCCTGTGAAATCACATAGAGAATCACAGAATAGTCTGAGTTGGAAGGGACCCACAAGGATCACTGAATCCTATTTTTAAGTAAATGACCCTTACAGGGATTGAACCCACAATCTTGGTGTTATCAGCAGCAGACTGAAAAATCACATACAACAATTTACTAATTTCTTTGCAAAAAAGTTAAATCATATAAACTGTTATTTTGTAGTTGAGATTGTAATCACCATTGCTGTATTTCTCAATTGCAAGTACATTTAATAAAACTAAAGCACTTATTCTTCAGTTTGTCCACCTAGCTACCCACTCTTTAATTAAAAATTAATTTAAAATAATGTCATGGATAACTGGACTTGTGTCAGTGTGATTTACAGTCTGTCTGCATTTCCATCACAGTTGGACTTATCTAGAATAATGTTCGGTATAACAGTTACTTGTGTTGTGCACAGGGTCTGTTGCATACATAATGGCAACACAATGAAATGTTTAACATTTTGACAGTGATTCTCCACAGCTAAGAGCTCTGTGTAGCCAAAACTTCTTGAGAGTCAGTACCCAAGGGAGGTGACACAGTGGGGAATTAAGCACATAATGAAAATACCAACAAGTCCTCTGGGCACTAAAAGCAAAAGGCAAATAGAAACAAGTATTTCTTTGATGTATTTTGTAGCCAAACTAATGAAATGTACCTGGCTGTATGTGGGATCAGATGACAATTTGTGTGGGTGGTGTATTGTTAATGTAGCTGGAGTTTAAATTTTAAATCAGTACTTGTCTTCCTTTGTAGTTTGTAACCTCTGATTCAAGAGAAAAAAAGTAAATACAAAATATACAAGAGGGTCAAAGACAGAATTTGCATCAGGATCTTGAGCATGTTCAGGAAAGTCTAAAAATATATTCCTGTGTTTGCCCCACAGAAGAGTTCTGTGAGAATATCTATAAATAAATATAAATTAAACATTTTTAAATCCACTTGTCAGGTAGATGTTATTCAGTGTCAAATAGAGAGGCTACGAAAAATGTAGCATAGACTTTAAAATGAGAGGAAGGACAGGATTAATTGCTCTCACTGCTCATGACATGGCACAACAGATACAGGTTAAAACAGCACTGCTTTACTTCTGCACAATTACACAGCAACCATTGTAAACCAGTGTGCATGAAGTAAATGTTCTGGGTTAACACCACACCTTAGCTACAGTGAAGCTTTTTAATGGGTCTCTAGCTCAGAAAAGAAATAGCTAGCTAAGGGCAAAGTGCCCAAAAAGCACACAGTCAATAATAGTGTACAGTACTATTTCACTCTGAGAAATTAAATGTATGCTGCATGTGTAGTTACTTAATCAATGCAGGGGAAGAGCAAACAATCTCAGAAAAGTCACCTGAGATCAAATAATCCCTGGTATTTTCACTTTACTGTGAAATGGAAGGGGAAATGGCAGAGGCTCTTACTCCTCCCTCCTGTGCTAAAGGCATTTCAGAGTGGGCTCCCCCAGGTTAGCACTTGGCTGAGTGCCCCACAGCTATGGCACTGCCAGAGCTGCCACCCTGGGCTGCTCCTCACCTTGAAGAAACATGTGCTGTCCAGGAACTGTGAACCAGAGTATGTGGGCATGAGCAGAACATCCAATTCCAAAGTGCACTCTTGACTCAAACCAAAATGCTCATGGAGGTGCACCCACTGTGGCTGAACTGCAGAGAGGGTGCACAGGGCTGGACACATGAAGGGCCCGGCTCTGTTTTCCTGAGCAGTTCTGGGAACTGCCACCTCTCCAAATGTCTCCACTTAACCAGAGGCTGTGCTATTTGCAACACTTCCCTTCACAGTCATTCCCTGGAAAAACACCTACTTCTCTTTAGCCACAGATCTGAGTAATTACTGGCACCTGAAATG
>VYZT01043093.1:0-11075 GCA_013400735.1 Pomatostomus ruficeps
TAAAAATCTTTACTCCTGCAACTATCACCAGAATCACAACTGGATTTGCTACCACACTTGTTTGTCCTT
The DNA here is from genome assembly GCA_013400735.1 of Pomatostomus ruficeps. Classification (NCBI taxonomy): domain Eukaryota; kingdom Metazoa; phylum Chordata; class Aves; order Passeriformes; family Timaliidae; genus Pomatostomus; species Pomatostomus ruficeps. The sequence continues at coordinate 70 of VYZT01043093.1, forward strand.
TTTCTTTCCTTCTGCAAAGTAGCTAAAAAAACAGTAATCACCAAAACCCACTAACAATACTCTGACATTAGAAAAGGCCTTTCTCATATTACTGGTCTGGTTGTAACACTGATCTTCTACTCTTCTGTATTGTTTTCACAGAGATGGTCAAAAAATAAGGTTATGGTCATATCTCCAGAATTCTTTTATTGTCCTTTGAAACTCAAGAGCTAATTCAGACAGAAGGCTACAAATCCTTTCCCCCATGTTCAGACTTCCCTTCATATACAACCTTTTCCTCACATTATCAAAACTATTCCCACAATGGACAGATTAAAAAAATAATTCAAAGGTAAAGAAACCTTCGGTCTCTCTATCCTTATTGTTGGTTTACTACAAATATTAACTTAATCTCATTGATGTTAGCTACTTCAGAAGTTCTCCTGCTAACATTTTGTATGAGTTACCAGAAGCAAACTTCTAGACCCATTGTTAAATCATACTTCACAGTCACCATACTGCTTGTCTGGTTCAATGTGCTGCACAGAATTACAACATAACTGGAGTGGTACCCAAGCTATTGCCAAACTGGCAAATACATGGAAGTTCTCAAGACTAATTTAAATAAATTAATTATTGAAAAACGCACAAGAAGAGTTGTTACTTGTCAAGGCAGGACAGAAATGAAGAATATTTTTTGTAGTTATTAGATTGAAAAGACTTAATAGGAAAATAATAGTATGTCATAAATTTGTGTTGCTGCAAAGTAGGGCTGTGGTGAACAGTATTGACAACAAGTTATGAAGGGAAGAAAACCTTACCTTATTTTGGTTCACAGAATCTGAGAATTTCAGGGCAGGTGTTTTAGAAACCCATTTGACTTAAATAATTTAAAAAAAAAATTTTGAAGTCAAAATACGTTATTCACAGAATCACAGAATAGCTGGGGCTGGAAGGGACCTCTGGAGACCATCTAGCCCAATCTTCCTGCTAAAGCAGGGTCACCTGGTTCACAGCCAGGCAGATTTTGAATGTCTCCAGAGAAGGAGACTCCCCAGACTCTCTGCACCGCCTGTTCCAGTGCTCTGCCACCCTCAAAGTCCACAAGTTATTCTTCACATTATTTTTGTAACCACGTGATCTGATTTCCCACCAAATGCAGATTAAAGAACATTGCCTCTTTGAGGACTACATCTGTAATGAAGACATGTTAACAGTAAGAGGAAAAGGAACTGCGGAATTACCTCTTCCACAGGTAACACTGCAGGCTGTCCACTCTCCATATTGCCAAAAATACTCTGGCTCTCCAATCTCATTCTCATGACTTTCTTCTTTACGTACAGTGTATTCATACTTGATTCCAGGGTTAGTTTCTTGAAAAAGTAGCTGGAAAGAGTAGTGTTTATTAATTGTTTAATTAATAATCTACTGGCCTAAAGCTTCCAAAGTGTGAAAATGGGACAATTAAAGCTGCCCATTTTGGAGTCTGCTACCAGTTCAGAGACGCAGATTTGCAAAATTTCCACATCTATGTCGACAGTGGCATACATGAATCTTTCAGACACAGTTGTTTACCTTGCGCTTCTGCAAACACAGGTGGGAATAAATGGGTCACCATAATTGGTATCCTATTGACTGTAAGAAAAGATAATGCAAAGTCCATCCAAAGCATCCCTATGCTGCTGATTAAGAGCCATTGCCTATCTCCATTATAAATTGTAATTTTCCTACCTTTTGAAATAGCTGTTACAAAACCACCATTAAGGCAGAAAATTACAGATGCTATTCAGACACTGCTTAAATATTACTTTTCAGTGTTTCTGAATTAAGAAGAAAAATTCCAACTGAGATGAGGCACTTAAGAAATTTACCTGAGAGGGAGAAAGTAAACATCATCAAGGGATAGAAGACTTCAGCCATGAACTTTTACTCTTCCTCCCAATTGTACTAAAAGACTGAGCACTCGTTAGTTTTGTCTTCTCACCAGACATTCAAAGTGTGAAAGTGGTCTCCCATCATACCTCTAATACTTTTAATTGCACAGTGGATACACAAGCAAACAAGCCATGAGAGATACTTTCAAAGATCAAAGGGCCAATCCCAAATTATTTTTTCAGAACTGACAGAAGCTGGTTGTGTTTAAGTTAGAATCCAAAGAGCAGCCTCTGTGGATGTTAAATGGATCAGTTTCACTAACCATAAGCTATTAATCCATCTATGTAATGCTGTACGCGTTTCTTGCCCCGTGTAAGCCGACACTGCTGTCAGTCTTCCCGAGCTCTCCTTGTTCACAGCCTGACATCAGGTCCCTTTTTGTGACAAGTTATTTTTCATCTGCATCTGGTTCACATCACAGCCATGTGTTGGTCAAATTTGGTACAAAAGACAAGAAAGTTTGGGTGAAGGACTGACCAACTATAGGTGACAGGATCCCTGTCCTAGTGGCAGCACAGGACTATACCAGCCTTTAATAAATGTTGGAGTATGATACAGGACATGTGTTCCTAGGCAGGATGAACAACTCTGAAGCAAGGTGCTTATTTCTCTCCAAAACAGCTCAACTATTTTTTTCAAGACAGCACATGAACAGTGGTTTATATACCAACATGTATATTTTCTCAGCCTCAGTTTCAGAGCCCCAGCACATTCTGCTACCACCCAAATGAGCAGGTTCTGCTCGTGATCTCCTGCTTACCTGAATCCATATTGATTCATTGGTGGGTCCTGGGGCAGTCAGATTTTCTAGATCCCCTGTTCTGTCATACTGAAAGATTGTGCCTGCCACTTTGTATTCACCATTCCACTGGATGATGAAGCCTCCATTCAGGTAGTATTTTTCTGGGTCTTTGCTTCGCATAGCAAGGAAATTTCCTGATTCTGCAACTTCCATGACTTTGATTCCCCTCGCACCTTTTGGAATTAGCCCAATATCAACATATCCTAAGAGACAAGAAAAAGTTCATGAAGGCAAACAACAGAAACGTCACTGCATTTTACTTACTTGTAAGATGATTAGAACATCAGCATTGCTTGAAAATATGTACAAATATGCTATCACAGAGCTTGAATTTCAGTTTGTTAATAGCGTGACTTCCCAACTGAGGGTTTCTACTATCAGCCGGGGAATAGAGTTTAGGCAATGCCAGTGGCATTTGGAAGAGATGTGGAGGTGAATGACTTTCAGAGCTGTACCAGGGGAAATCTACTCCACAGAAGAGCATCAACATTTCCATAACCATACCTAAGGGCTCTGGCATGCTGCAATCTGGAAAAACGCCAAGGAGTTCCACCAAGTTAACAGTCTGTTGTGGGAAAGGTTTTTTTCAATTTGAAAGGAACATTTTCATCTGTACCCAATGTACAGGTAAGCACAGATTCTATGTACCTTCTCTTAAGACATTTAACTTCTCTGTGACTGTTTGCCTCACAACAAAAAAAATGAATGCTATTCAAATGCCTCAATTTACTACTATAAATTGAACACATTTTTGTAAACTACTGATTTTCATTACAAAGTTCTAAGGCTCTTTATGTGTAGTTATCTGGTAAGAGATTTATGGTCTGTGTGTTAAGAATGACCCAAAGCATCTATTAGAGAATTTTGTTCTCGTCACAGGCAATATGTGATGACAGGCTCTGGGCTTCTTACCTTACAGGAAACTGCTATTGTTGTTGCTACTGAATTGTAAAAATAGGAAGTTCATATGGATACTTGAACACAAACATAGGTAGCTTTCTTGTTATTGACCCTAGCTGAGCTCTAGAAATTAGATGGATGACATTTCTACAAGCTGGTGCAATGGGAGTGTGAGCTGCATTTTGTGCTAGTTTCCTTCAAGACTGGAACATGAGTTCCCGAGTTCTCATCACACACTACCAAGATCATGAATTAAATTCTGAGACTCACATCCTGTTCACCTTTCTCGTGAAATGAGCTTATCACCTTTGATTACAGACTCACATGTGTGAGATAAACCAAACAGGGCATTCTAAGCAATCTTCAGTATCAATGTTCTTCGCCTACCAGATCTATTCATGTGTTGTACAACAACCTGCTGCTGTAAATAAGTGCCCAAGAGCCTTTAACATCTGAATTTTCTTTGCAGCTATTTTGTGGTGTAATAAATATTGGTTAAAATGTCATATGCTGCTTATGGTACAAAATACAATCCTAACTACATGTATAGTGTATAATTATATATATGGATTTCCACTGACTGATGTTTAAGAAGGAGATTTTTCTGGATGTTACCTTTTGCAAGTCTCCTAGCCTGACTGTGGAAATCCAAAATTTCAGTTTTTTCTAAGTGAATGAAGTAACAAAATCTGGAGGCTCACTGATTCACTTCTATTATTCAGAAAATCAGCAGTCTAGGTCTCTTGTAAGTAACCAAGTCTAATGATTCTCCCAAATGTTCTATTCATTCAGTGCAGAGAAGACATGTTATGAAGACAGTGTGTGATTATGTAACTAAAGGCTTGATTAGAAGGCATACTTACAACCAGGCCAAATTAACACAGCATGGAAAATCTTAATTATGTCACCTCCCGACAGCCTGGCTTTGCAATGCTGGTGTCATTTTACAGTAGGGTTGGGTTGGGTTTTTTTTTTCTGATATAATTAGAATAACATTTGTTCAAAGCACAAAGTATAAAAACAGTAAAACAATTTTTATTCTGTTTCAACACAAAAATCTGCATATCCTTTCAAGACTTTGCAGTTATTTTTGTCTGAATCACCTGCTGCTGCTCATAAACCTTATTTTAAATTTATTGCAGTTGTCTGGTAAGAGATTTTACTATTTGTTCAGTGTATCACACTGCCTTCTCCCTGGCCCTCCCCACCAGCTAATTACCTCCTGATTTCCCAGAGCCTCTTGCTGATTCCCAGTAAACATTATCTGATTTTGAAAGGAAAGCTAATCAGCAGCGAGTTTTTGAGTTTGTCACTCAACGTAATAAATTTTTTCTTTAAAAATTCTGTGGGTGGTGTTCATGTAATTGTTCTTGGTTATGTAGTTTCATTTGATAAGGATCTAGAGATCCAACATTCAATAACAGTCAGAATGTCAGCTGTCTTACCTACACATGGGCTCATTAAATCCTGGAGCAACCTGATTCTGTGTGCTTCTGCACACCTGTGAATTGGCAACTCTCAGATGCTATTAATCCTTCCATTTTTAATTAAAATTAAATCTATATGCTCCCAAAACAGACATGAATAAATTCATGAAACCCTTGTTGTACACACAGCTCTACAGGGACTGAAGAACTTGTTTCTCTTTTCGCATTTCCGTGACAAAAGAGTAATTTTACTCAGGCTTTTAGCATTGCATTGCAGATCAAATGGTGATCAGATCTGACTATTTCTCCTTATCACAACAGTTCACTTTCCTACTCCCCGCCCATTGTATCTGCAAGCCTCTCTTAAAAATATACATTTCTGAGGCGTAACTTTCCTCTATGCCAAGCTCTAGACACTACCATAACTTCTTTCCCCAGGTTTGACCTTCTTGCTTTCTCATACTTTCCCCTGCTCGTGCTGCAACCTTCCTGCAACCAAAGTTCAGCTGAAGCAATTTAGATGATTTTCTAACAAACCACCTGAAAACAAGGGGGCTAATATTAATGTCAACAGCTGAGAAAATGTGTACACATTAGACCTCTAACTTGTTTTCCACTATGAAACTCCAACAGAAGCCATTACAAAGATGACACAGCCATTTCTGTGGCTCTGTTGGATATGCCCCTGGATTGCTATTCCCATTTTGCATCCATGGGAAAGACAAAAAATTTTTAAGAAAATGAAAGTTATAATACATATTTTAAAACTTTTCTTTCAGACTATGAGGCAATAAGACTCCTAAGAAGACTTCTAAGAAGACTTCTTCTTCAGGTAAAACTGATCACCCTGCCCTGCCGTGAAAGGCTCAATTATTGAAACTGTTTCCTAGGATTTTATTAGTTAGACATGGCAACCGAGTCAACTCAGTCAGAAAATACACACTGCTGCGGCACTAGACCAAGAAGGGCCCTTCTAGACGGAGGTTCTGAAGAAAGATTTAAATCAGAATATATTAGCTTTGGCTTTGTATTTTTTCTATGCCACTGAACATAGAAAAACTTTTTAAATCTTTGCCAGTAACTGGTAGCATGCTTTGATACAGTTTTGTTACCTATGCTGAATTTATATCCTGAGCCTGAAGATTTTATGTTTACACAAACTGTTCAGCAGCCACTCTGCTATAAAATCTGACAAAACACTGACAAATACATCTGTCAGACACAAAAAGAAGACAGATATTGGGAACAAAGCCTTTTTCCTATTCCCAGTTTAACACCTGTGCACATCAGTGAAATCCACACATTGTCCTGAAGAGCCCACCAACCTCTGCCTTGCCTGACATTTTTCCTTTTTTTGTCTGCAATGGAGTCAATGTCTACAAAAGGTAGAGAATCTGCAGAATCAATACATTTTTTACTGAATCTAAAGAAACCATTGAAATAATTTTACTTAATACTCAGTATCCCTAAGCAGTATCTGTCAGTAAGGCTGACTGAATCTTGTGGCAAGGAAAAAGTAAGTATATATAAAACACAAAATGAACTTAAACGAAATAAAAGGCTTATCTTTACATAAGTTACAGTACTGGACCTTTTATGTAAAATTGTTATTCAAAGCAAAGTTCACATCTTTAGCTTTGGAAAGCTCACACACATTCAAAGGCAGAATGAATTTTAGATTTGCAGAAGCAAAAGATTAGGGGGTGAAGGATTACTGCAGTATTGGAAGGGAGGGAGCACTAGATTTTCCTTTCTAAGTCTCACATATGAAACCTGCACCACTACAGGACTGCAGTTGTCTTCACAGCTCACCTTTTGGGCACAGAGAAGGAAAGCAAACTCCAGTACAGAAAAAACCCCTGAAATATTAAAGAAGCTTTTACCCCAAACTTTGGAAAATCTGGTCAAAGGAGCTCTAAATTCATAGCACAAATCATACTTGTGCAAGGCAGAACTATTCTATTTGAGAAACCCCACAGACCCAAAAGTCAGCCAAAGGCACTGCAGTTTCCCCCTCTTGCTGTGGAGCCTTCCGGGGGTGGTACCGAGCGTCCATCCGCAGCTTCAGGGGCTGTCCGGGCTGCTCCAGGGACGGGAGGACTGGCGAAGTTCCTGTAGATGTTCACCTCGTCCACCAATGGTACAGGCGCACCGAAGGAGGAGAGACAAGGAGGAGGGGCGTTCCCAGATGGTTTATTCGGCACTGGCTTGTGCCGGGGAAGCACCGGCACGGGGGATTACAGTTACATAAATANCCAGTTACCGATCTTGAGACTTCTCATCTCTGCAGCAGCCTCTTTCTTTAGCTGCAGACCTTACTCCAATATACTCTCCAGTGCCTCGCCTTTTCACCTCTCCCCCTGCTGTCCTGGTTTTCCACTGGATGCTGTTCATCCCAGCTGTCCCTTCACTTCCAACTCACTGCCATACTTCTTACTCAGTTTTAGTCTCCCACTCCTGCTTCCAGACTCTCTAGCTCCCATTCATCCCACACTTCAAGTCAACTTAAGGCCTAAATGTCTCACTATCATCAGTGAAGACAGACTCAGTCTTCCAAATGCTTATTCAGACCACTTCAGCCCTGCAGGGAGTTGCTCTGCTCCCCTTTATGACACTTAGAAATGAATCCCCAAGCCACTTACTCCAGCATTTTCTTGGTGCTTTCCACTGTACAAGAGATTAGGTCCAGATTTTTCAAGATGGCAAATGACACTCACTTTGTAAATGCACTTGCTATTTTGGATTTTACTGTTAACTGCCTACCTTGCATAAGACCTGTTGGGTCTTTGACAACTTTTATAAGACAAGGTGTACTTAAAAAGAACAGAGTACACTTTTTTTTCTGGCAGAAGCATGATTCACTGAAACACCCATTTACAATTTCCCACGCAGATGATCACTCAGTTTTCAATGAGAAGCACTTCAATCATTTTTACGTAGAGGAACAACTTCACCAGCAGAAGAATTTAAAAGAAGAATCCAAATTACCAAACCCTTCACTTTGATTAAACATCATCTTCACTGTACGACAAGCAGAGCCGTCTCCCAGGCAAACTCCACACTGGTCTTCTGTTGCGTTGGAATTTATCCCATAATCACAGCCAACAGCCTAAAAGGAAAAACAGTGTCAGAATAAATGTGGCCTCCACAATGAATTATTGCACTTCTAAGAAAGGAAGTAGTATATATCCTGTACAGTGTATCACACCAAGGTTGAAAAACAAACTAACAAACAATAACCATCACCATGTCACAAAACATACATTAGTGACCAGTCACTTGAGATAGAAATGTGCCACCCAAATAGCCTCATTATCTGGGACTGGCCAGTACATCTGGGATTTGTGTCTGCTTTCTCATGTCACAGAGCCATCTGCAGGTTTCCAGGAATATAATGCAGTAACAGAACTGAAATCTCTGCCGGCTTTTTGTGGCCATCTGACAGCACAGAACCTCTACAACAGTCAAAACCCCCCTGGCAGAGAGAAACTCTTCAGCAGACATGACGTTTTATATCAATGTTTCTTCAGCTTGCCAGCACAGCGGCATGGTCTAATAAAGACTGATTTTTCAGTTCATGGTTGCTACAGGGAGAAAGTGAGAGAAAAGTTTATTCATCCTGAGTCAGGACCTTGCCCAACCCAAAAATTCTGTGCCTTAATGTCTTTAAATTTCAACAAAATTTTCATTTGGTTTTGGGATTTTTTAATGCCTCTTTTCAAAAACAAGCAAGGTTGCAGAACACAACCTAATGTCCAATGCTTAGTGGTAGTTAGTAGTATCTAAGATAGCTAGAGGCCTGTCATATAGATGAATAACCAGAAGTCTTGTAGTATGTAAAGGTTTTCTCAGCTGATTTTTCTCAAAATAAGCTTTCAGGCGCTGCCAACTTCTCTAACACCCTCTTGATGTATGAGAATCTGGGTATTACCCCTTTTGGTGTTGATCTTATTTTACCTTCAGTACACCAGCTACTGTAATCTCCAAGCTTCTGACAGGAAAATCCATCTATTAGACTAATCTAGGTATACAAGCTCCTTCATTCTCTAGTATTTTCCTACAATTTTCAGCTTAAGAAGCACCTGAACATTTGTCTAAGTGCCAGTGATTTAACGACCAATTAGAGAAACTGCGAAAAACAGAAGCAAGGAAAGGCCTCGAGCTACAGATGGTGCCAAACTGCATTACTTTAAAGAAGATTCAAAAAAAACCCTCATCCCTCACTTAATGCCAATACATATCCAGCACCTTTCACACCAGCCCAATGTCACGGCCATGTCAAAAGGTTCTGCAGCAGCCTGAGCTTCTCCCTCCTTTCATTTATGGCCATGTTCAAAAAATGAAAGATTTTGTAATGTCTTGCACCCAGACAGATCCCGGCACCAAGAACCACACTTTGGAGCAGTACAAAATGTTACAGAGATAAGGACATGTTAAGACAGTGACTAACTTTTTGCCTCTCAGTATGCAGCTATTTGACCAAGGGTGGATTTAATCAACTATTCAGAATACAGATGCCACTGCTACACAAACAGGATGTTTCTTTATCTTGCCAGGAGTCCTGATCTGCTTCTTCACCAGCTATCTACAGATGCACTGGAGTTTATGTTTAACACTTCCTAACAATTTAACGAGGCTGGAGCTTTGCTGTTTTCTCACAGTGATGCGTTCTGTGGTACATCTACTGTACCATTAGTACATCTGTTAATCATCTGCAAACAGTGAAGTCATAGTTATCTGGTTTATTATTAGACCAGAGAAATAATCAGACACTCTGGAGAGTCATGGAAGTTGAAGTTTATTTTCTATACTATGCTCATAAACACTTGAACAGAAAGGTGGGGAAAGTCCAAAGATGGAACTCCTGTGCTTTATGCTTTGCTATTAAAAAATACAGTTAATGCCTGCTGGGAGCTTTGCTTTTGAAATTCTCTAAAAAATTACTTTTCTCCAAATTGTATAATTTTTGCACAATTAGCATTTTCTGATAGAAAATTCACGTTTTTGAAAAGGTTTCCGTTCATCTTTATTTACTGTGCATTTTTGTTTGAGAGGCTGCACACAGAATTAATTTATCTAGTTCATGCTGTCAATCAGATAATTTGAAATGAACAGCACTGAGCACATTTCCCTTGCAAGTACTGTGTAGTGCAAAACCCCCCAAAGGTTTAACTAATTAGTTCTGAATTGCTGCAGCCCTGGCTCTGACATGGCATCACCAGAATATCATCACTGCCATGCCTTTGGGGTGCTTCTGCATGGGCTGTACTCTGTCAGCTCGGTCACAATCATCTCAGATCTTTCCCACTTGACCATACATTTCCTTTAGCTACAGGTCTGTGGCATCAAAATGTGACATTGCTGTGATATGAAGGGAATCCCTTTGTCGTTTCTAATAATAACGGCAGAAGTTTGTATTTCAGTGTTCTTCTGACATTTGAAACAGTTTGTCAGACATTGATCAGACATTGGCCTTACCTATGCGTGCCTATACATTCTTGGGGTTCTGGAATACCCAAGAATGAGGCAGGGCAGACAACGTACTGTGCTACAGTAAATAAAGCTTTTGTTTTATTCCTCAGCTCTGGGATGTTGCTGGTGCTGCCATGACCTTCGTATCTAACATCAGGGCTTCATGTTACAAAACCATTAAAAACCATCATGAAGCACTATTCTCATGTGTCAGAATAAACAGCATTCATTTACTCTAAATACATTTCCATGAACTTTAATTTCCAGACCACGTTTCCCTTTATCACTCCAATGAATAGCACATTATTTTTGTCCTCCATTACAATAATTTCAAGATGCTTCATTCTTCTTTTTACTTGTTTTCCTCATTATTCTTATTCTTGTGAAGAAGCACTTGCTGTACTTTCTAGAAGTGCCTCACACTTTCCAGAAAGTCAACACGACCCATCGATGTGCACTTGCAGTTCAGAACTAGATGATATTTAAGGTCC